>ML290146.1:39683-78107 GCA_005239495.1 Nicotiana undulata | reverse complement strand
CGAGGTCGTTTACCAATAAGTCAACTCTTAGTTGACTTTTCCCATTTTAAGGCTGTTCTTAAGAACCAAGTGACTAAATTCTCATTTAACCATTTCGATTTCAAGCCTATCAACTCTAACACATTAATAATAGAATAAACAACATATAATAAGCCACTAACAACAGTTATAATGCAGGTTTTACGTAACGACAGACCGGGTCGTTATAGCCCTGCCCTGCCCTGCCCCGCCCCGTTTAAGCATCGCCCTGCCCTTCCCCGCTAAGCTTTCGCCCTGCCCCGCCCTAGTCCTTCCCCGCCCCATTGCCATCCCTACCTGGGAAGGGACGTGACTGTTACTTTATGCGAATGCGAAGGCCAAGGGGAGAACCTTTACAAACGCGTGAGGAACATCACGAATGTGTAGGCCATTCTGGATGTTTTTCATCGCGAACGTGTTAGGCCCTTCACGAACGCAAAGAAGGCCTAAGGCTCAGTGATTTAAATATACCAAAGTGTGGATTTAACCCATTTCACCATTTCCAAGTTTAGGCTTGGCCTAGAGACGAGTTTGAAGAGGATTTTCATCCAAAATTCATAGGTTAGTAGATTTTAACTTTTTTCTTCCATTTCCATAAACACCCAATGACTACGCTTTTTCATGGTAGAAATCAAGGATTTAGGTAGAAATTGGGAATTTTGAGAAATTGAGATTTGTACTTCAAATTGAGGTTAGATTTCGAAACTAATCACATAATCGGGCTAGGGGGTAAATGTGTAATCAGATTTTGATCCGAATCTCGCCTTTTGACCAAGCGGGTCTGGAGTTGACTTTTGTTGACTTCTTTCAAAATCATTAAAGATTGAATCTTATTCACTCGTGGGTAGTTTCTAAACCTTATTTTGAACTATTTGAACTACATTTGGTTAGATTCGATTGGTTTGGAGGCGAATTTTAGAGGAAAGGCCCCGGTTGAGCTTTGATTTGGTTGCGGAGCGAGGTACGTGTTGGATTTAACATTGACCTGAGGGAACTAGGAAATTTTGAATTATGTGTTATATGGATTATGTGAGAAAATGACGTATATGCGAGGTGACGAGTGTATGTACACTGTTAAGATATTTGTTCCTATGTTTCTTGTTATTTCATGATTTATCTTATTCCATGCTGTAATTGTTACATGCTTTTATTTGACTTCTATATTATAATTTTTATTTGTCATTTAATTATTCTTGTATTAAATTGATCGCCTCTTTCATGACTGCATGCTTATTTGCTACTTGCCTTTAGTTGTTTTACTCGCACACCTTGATTGCTAAATGCTTTACTTGCTTGTTTTTTTTTGTAATATTTGTTGCATTCCTTTTATTATTACGTGGTCCCTTTATTGCCTGGCACTCATAGTATTTGATTGTAGAAATTCTTGTATATTGAGTAATTGGATTGTTTATGTTTATTGAAATTGTTTGTGGATTGGGTTGCACGCCACAACAGGAATTGAAGGATAATAATTGAAATGGTGGAATAATGGAGGATTATGATATTGATAAATAATGATATTGTGGGATCAGGTTGCACACCGCAACGGTTTGTGTGCGTAATACTTTATATTGCTAAATGATGATATGATGGAATAAGGGAGGATTATGATATTGATTAACGATGATATAATGGGATCGCGTTGCACGCCGCAGCAGATTGGTTACATTATACTTGATATTGATAAAGGATGTTACGGTGGTATCGGGTTGCGCTGCAACGGATTGTGTGTGTTGTACTTGTTGTTGCTGTTGTGTTAGTTTCAGCATTTGTATATGAGATTACGAGGTTTGTTGTTCTGGACTTTCTGATAGTGAGGTTTGAATTCATTCTCATAAACCAACTGCTTTACTTTCATTTCCTGTTTTCTTTCATGTTATTATTATTATTGTTACTGCGTACATGTTATTGTAAATGGCCCGTTGTTGGCCCAAATGAAGGTTAGTTTTGAAGATTGACAAAGGAAGCTCACGTATGAACCAAGTCCATCCCTTATGTGCATAAACACGGGCAGTTTCGAGCACGTGGGGTGCACATGAAGGAGATAGACTTAGCTCGGTATAATTGATATCTCCTGACCGAAAAAGTTGCATAATTGATAAGGAGAATGACTCCTTACTCAAAGAGAACATTATCTAAGATAAGAGAGGAGTTAGAAGTTGACCTAGAACTCTTCCACCAAGGAAAAGTAGCATTAGAACTCTAGTTATTTCTTGATTCCTAACTTTATATATTGCAGGATGTTTTCATTCTACATGTACGTACAAAAAACAGAAGTTAAACGTGAATTGAGAGCAAAATAGCAAGGCATTTTGCAAGCAATTCGTGTAAGATTCAAGTGTGCAAATCTGAAGCTACATGAACCAGATAGAAGAACCAGTATTCTAGTTCAATTGTAGTAGATGTTTTCATATTGTACCTTTCACCTTTATATAAAAGAAATTGTATTAGGTACCCAAAGTATTCAAGTTAGATAACTTGAAGTTGTCGCAACAGTTAGAGGTTGTTTACTACAAAAGTATTGGAGTTAGTCCTAGGTTTACAAAAGTATTTTGTAAATGCAGTTTTTGGCTCATTGATTTAGTGGAGAGTTTGGGAAAATCCTATTGAGAAGTAGATCATGGTTTTTTCACCTTTTGATCCAGGTCTTTTCCACGTAAAATACTTGTGTTTTTTACTTTTTGCATTTACTATTTCAACAATAGTAGGTTAAGGAACACTTAGAAGAAGCAGGTCTTTCCATAATCAGTTTTGGGGAAAAATTGGACACCACACAAATCAACCCCCCCCCCCCCCCCCCCCCCCTTGTGGTATTGAATTTAAAACATCAATTGGTATTAGAGCGGATTATCCTTGAAGAGGTTAACACCTTAGGAGAAGATCAAGATGAGTGCACCACCTGGAAATTGGGAAGGACAATCAACTGCTAGACCACCACTCTTAAATGGACAGTACTACTCCTGGTGGAAAAATAGAATGAGATACCACATCATAGGAGAGGAATATGAGTTATGGGACATTTTCACTGACGGTCCCCTAGCTACCATGAAGAAGAATGCTGAATGAGTAGATGTGACAAAAATAAGAGCTGACTGCACTGCTAAGGACTTGAGGAAATGGGAGAAGAATGCCAAGGACAAGAAATGGCTTGTGTGTGGAATTGGTCAAGACGAGTATAACAAAATTCAAAGCTTTACTACTGTTAAGGAAATCCGGGATACTTTGCAAGCGGCTCATGAAGGAACACCTCAAGTGAAGAGGTCCAGAGGAACTCTACTATATTCTCAATATGAGAATTTCACTATGAAGGAAGGGGAAACCACCTAAGAGATGTATATAAGGTTCACCACACTGACAAATGAACTTAAGTCTCTTGGAAGGATTATTCTTGAAGAAGACAAAGTTGAGAAAATTTTGACAAGGGTTCTGCCAGTCTTTTGGGAGAGCAAAATAACTGCCATTCTGGAATCGAAGAACATTGCCACTCTTAAGTTGGATGCGCTAATTTGAAATCTCACTGCTTATGAACTTAGAAGGCAAACCATGAAGATGGATATACCCAAGAAGGAAAGGATCCTGGCACTCAGAATCACTGAAGGTTCAGATCTAGAAGAAGATGAAATGGCTATGATCACAAAGGACTTCAAGAAGTACCTAATGAGAGGAAATGGTCCTTCAAGAAGTGGAAGCTACAGCAAACCATGAGTTCCTGAAAAACAGACGAATGAGGGCTGCTACAAGTGTGGGAAGACTGATCACTACATCAAAAACTACCCTCAATAGGAAATTGAATAGAAGAAGGAAAGAGCTGAACGGAGAAACAAGAAGAAGGAACACGTTCAACCAAATAAGAACAAAGGATCAACAAAGGCTATGGTTGCTGATTGGGGAGAAATCTCAGATGATGAAGATAGAGATGAACCAGCACTTATGGGGAATCTGGGGTAAGGAAATTCATCTCAAAGACAAGATTAAAATTTTGTCTAAAGTAGGGCTATCTGAGTTACTTCTAGATTTCATTAATGAATCTGAGGATATAAAAAATGAAAAGGAACAACTGTCTAAGGAATGTGTGATTTTGAAAGCAAAGTATAAGAACTTGGAACTTAGGATTAGTGAGACTGTAAGTGAAAATTCTGCACTAAAGAACCAGGTTCATGCATTTGAATCAAATGTCCTAGAACTTATATCTGAAAACCTAAAATTGAAATTAGGAATAAGTAAGAAGACAGTTGATTTCACACAACTCACTCTAGAAGAAAATGTAGGTAAACTGAAAGATGAGTTGTATAAGAAGGATGGCAGGTAAGAATTTTGAATGAGGATCTAGGGAAGGTCAAGCATGAACTAGACAAAACTTGTAAATGGAACAGGTCCTCCGATGCTCTTTCATGGCTACAAGAACATCATAGTAGAAATAAAAGATGGCTTGGCTTTGGGAATCTGCCACCTAAATGGGATCCCAAAAGCAAGTACCTTACACTTCCTGAGAATAAGATTTGTACTCACTATAGTAAAACATGTCACTATAAAAGTGAATGTAATGCAAAAGAAAAGGCAAGCTAAAAGAACAAAGAATTTGTTCAAGGGAAAAGTAGGCTACTAAGTTGGGCTAAAAAGAATTTTATTCATCCTTTTTCCTATAGAAAGGGACCCAAACTAGTTTGGGTTCCTAAGACTAAACCCTGATTTCCTTTTGCAAGTCCAAGTGAAGGGGGGCATCCAAATATGGTACATGGATAATGGATTCTCAAAGCACATGACAGGAAATAAGAACCTAACTCATTTCACTTGAGGACCTCAAAGGAGGTAATGTCTCCTTTGAAAATGGGAAGAAATGTGAGATCATTGGGGTTGGTAAGGTAGGTAAGACTGATTCTCACTCTATTGAGAATGTCTACTTGATAGATGGCCTAAACTACAGTCTAATTAGTGTATCACAACTGTGTTATAGAGGTAACTTGGTAGCATTCACCTCTACCAAATGTTTTGTGATTAATCTTACCACTGACAAGATTGTTTTGCAGGGAAAAATAATGAACAACGTAACGTGTGTCTATATATATATATATATATATATATATATATATATACATATATATATATATATATAGTAGATCTGTCCACACTTTCAGAAAATAAACTCACTTGTTTAAGTGTGTTGGACAATGATCCCCTCCTTTGGCACAAGAGACTTGGACATGCAAGTCTTAGTCAACTCAACAAATTAGTCTCCAAGGACTTGGTGATAGGACTGTCTAACATCAAGTTCAAGGAAAACAAAGTTTGTGAGGCTTGTGCAAGGGGGAAGCACGTAAGATCCTATTTTAAATGCAAGAAAGTGGTAAGCACCACCAACACGATGGAACTGGTCCATATGGATCTCTGTGGTCCAATGAGAACATTAAGCGGAGGTGGTAAAAGATATGTGATGGTGCGTGTTGATGATTACTCTAGGTTTACTTGGACATTATTTTTAACATCTAAAGATGAAGAATTTGACATGTTCACTTCTTTTGTTAGAAAAACTCGGAAAAAACTAGGTAATCAACTTGCATCAATTAGGTCTGATCATGGCACTGAATTTGAAAATGCTAAATTTGCTGAATTTTGTGATGAACATGGTATAGATCATATTTTTTCTACTCCTAGGACTCCCCAACAAAATAGAGTAGTTGAAAGAAATAATATGATACTTGAATATATGGCTAGGACTATGCTTCTTTCTAGTAAACTGTCCCATAGCTTCTGGGTAAAAACTGTAAATACTGCATGCTACATTATAAATAGGTGCATGACTAGACCTCTTGTTGAGAAGACTCCCTATGAGTTACTTAAAGGGAGAAAATCAAATATATCCCATCTTAGGGCATTTGGATGCAAGTGCTTTGTGCACAGAAATGGTAAAGACTCCCTAGACAAGTTTGATCCGAGAAGTGATGAAGGAGTATTCTTGGGATATTCTTCACATACCAAAGCTTATAAAGTCTATAACAAAAGAACTATGTGTATTGAAGAAAGTGTTCATGTGGTTTTTGATGAAACTAACATTCTTTGAGAGACAAGAACATGATGATGAAGCAATTGGGATGGTAAGAAACTTAAATGAAACCACAACCCAGACTGAAGCTGCACTGGAAGAAGGAACGGGTGATGGAACAGGTTCTTCCACCCAGAGCAACATGACAGAGGGAATAGAACAAAGAGGAAATGATCCCCAAACCTCAATGGAACTTGTCCATGAACCTGTTCCATAGCAACAAAACACTGAAGGTACATCAAGGGGAAACTAGTTGGTTGTGAAATCTTACAAGTATCAAAGTTCTCGTCCTATTGAGAACATAATTACTGATCCAACCTCTGGAATAAGAACCAGATCTTCATTAAAGAATGTTTGTGCTTTTGATGCTTTCTTATCTCTTATTGAACCTAAAAATGCGGCTGAGGCTTTGCAGGATGCAGGCTGGGTAAATGCAATGCCATTTTGAAAGGAGTCAAGTTTGGAATATGGTACCAAGACCCTTGGACAGATCAGTAATTGGCAAAAAATGGGTCTTCATGAGCAAACTTGGTGAAGATGGAACTGTTACAAGGAACAAGGAAGGATTGGTGGTTCAAGGATATAGCCAGGGGGAGGTCATAGACTATGATGAAAACTTTGCTCCAGTTGCAAGGTTGGAAGCAATAAGACTCCTCATAGCCTTTGTTGCTTACATGGAATTCACCCTTCACCAGATGGATGTCAAGAGTGCCTTCCTCAATGGCTATCTAAAGGAAAAAGTGTTTGTCAAGCAACCTTTGGGGTTTGAAGCAAAGAGCGTCCTAATCATGTGTACAAACTTGACAAGGCAGGCTCAAGCAGGCTCCAAGAGCATGGTATGAAATATTATCAAAGTTTTTGCTTGAGCTTGACTATAAGAAATGTAAAACTGACAATACTTTGTTCTTGAAGAAAAATGTAAAGAACTCTTGGTAGTTCAGATATATGTTGATGATAAAATCATTGGAGCAACTACTGATAAGCTAAGTAAAGAATTTCCTAAACTAACGGGAGGTGAATTTGAAATGAGCATGATGGGTGAGCTTAATTTCTTTTTAGGCTCACAAATTAAACAAAATTCAAATGGAACTATGATCCATCAACAGAAGTATGTAAAAGAGTTGCTTAAAAGGTTTAAAATGGAAGATTCCAAAGAAATTGACACTCCTATTGCAACATCTACAAAGTTGGATACAGATGAACCTAGTTCATCTGTTGATCATAAGTTGTATAGGGGAATGATTGGCTCATTGTTGTATCTCACTGCTAGTAGACCTGACATTATTTTCAGTGTAGGCCTTTGTGCAAGATTTCAGGCAAATCCAAAGGAGTCTCACTTGACTACTGTCAAGAGAATTTTGAGATATCTAAAAGGCACCACTGATCTTTGTCTATGGTATCAAAAAGGTAGTAATTTTAATCTAGTGGGATATGATGATGCTGATTATGTAGGTTTTCTTGTGGATAGAAAGAGCACCTTAGGTATCACACACTTTCTTGGATCATGTCTTGTGTCTTGGGCCACCAAAAAGCGAATTTTGTGGCTTTATTTACTGATGAAGTTGAGTATGTTGTTGCTGCTTCATGTTGTGCTCAATTGTTATGGATCAAACATCAATTAATGGACTTTGAAATTGATGTTGATTGTATCCCTATCTTTTGTGATAACACTAGTGCAATAAGTATGACCAAGAACCCGATTCGTCACAAGAGAATTAAGCACATAGATGTGGGGCATCACTTTTTGAGGGATAACTATGAAAAATGGTTGATCACTGTGGAATTTTGTGCTACTCACAAGCAAATAGCTGAAATCTTCACAAAAGCCCTAAGTAGAGATCACTTTGAAAGGAAAAAGTTAGAACTAGAGATGATTAAGATCATCTAAAAGGACCAGTTCAGAATTCACAACGAAAAAAAATATGAAAAAAATAAAAAAATATTGAAAACTAAATTGGTTAGAAAAATCTGGAATTTGTGTATATAACTAGATTAATTTTGCTCAATCTCATACTTTCAATAGTATACTCTTGTTCCATGTGTTAAAATGACTCATTAATCTCTAATAATATTTTCTATATTTTTGCAAATTTAGACTTACACAAGAGAATTCTCAGTGAAGAACCTGGTTCATCAAGATAACACGGTATGTTTTATACACTCTGCATAATTAGAAATAATAATATTTGGATCATGAGCAGAGTCCTACTTAATTCCAAAGTTATTTTGAACTTATCCGTTACAAGTGAACCAGTTCTGTTCAAAGACTCCTAACCGAATTAAACTACCTAGATACTAGGGAAAGACTCCAACGTCTCTTCAAAATTGAAATTTAGTTTGATTAGACTTCTAAAAGTCTCAAAAGCCTGTTGTTACCCATTAAACCTCTCTTTATATTGATCACCATCATTGCTTTCTTCACCCCATTACTTTTTCAAGCAGTCAAACTCTTCCATCTTCTAATCTTCCAAACACAATCTACTTCTCTTCCAACACTCCTGAAAACCCTTAATCACTGTTGATACCCAATTTTTTCTGTATATATTTCAAAAAAATACATATATACTTTCAAAATAGTGCATGAGCATTAACCAGTATTTTTCCATAATTTTCTGTAATTTTAAAGGATTTTTAAGTAATTTATTCCAGCATTTTATTATCTAAATAATTACTAATTATATCACAAATAATTTTATAATGATTTATTACTTATTTTATCCTTTATATTTATATTAAGATTTAATCATTTTATGCATAATTATATTTGTATCTTTAGACTATAATTGCAATAATAGCCCATATATGCATAATTACATTATTTACACGGAAAATAATTTTTTTATATTTTTATAATATTAAGTAATTATTTTAAATCATTTTCATATACAAATAGCATTTTTATCATGTATTAATTATTTTTATAAATTATTTTATTAACTTAAGTGGGTATTTAAAACATAGCCCTTTTTATTAATTTTTTTCGGACCTACCCAATAGCTCAATACCCTAACCAGCCCAATTACCCTAACCCATAACCCCAATACCCAATACACTAATCCAACTACCCGTACCCATACCCGTCTCATTAAACCCGCCCAACCGACCCTAAATCAACCGCCCCCTTTTAATATATCAAAACCCCGCAAACCCTATTTCATTTCCCCCCAACCCGCCGTCCTTGGATACTCTCCTCTCCTCTCTCTCACCCCCTCAAACCCTAGCCCCGCCGTCACCCTTTTCCCTCTGATTCATGGAATCTCTTCTTGATTCCCTGCCTTATTTGGCTTGCTGGATACCTGATCTTGATGCTACTTGATTCATTTGTCTCAAATGGCAAGTGAATCTCAAGAGACTCAAACCAGATTTGGTTCAAAGTCTCTCATATTTTGATGATTCCGTCTATGTTCATCCTAATACCTGTGAGTACGAATATTTTCGTATTTTAGGGTTTCAAATCTCTGGTTCAAACCAGATTTGGTTTAACTCCTGTTTATTTTTATGAATCTGTTTAGATCTTTTTAGATCTGAAACGATTTGGTGTTGGTATTTCCCCTTTAAAATTTCGATACTTCTGTTTCTTATAGTCTTTTATTATTTTATGACCGATTTTTACCCTAAAACAAGGGTTTTAGTTCCAACAGATTATTGAAAAATATTTTTAACATTTAAATATTTCATCTCTGGTTTTCTTATTTATTTTTTGACTGATTTTTACTTGATTTAATTAGTTCCATCTTTGTATGACTTAGGGTTTCGATTATTTGACTATTTATTCTACCGTTTCTGCCCGTTTACCTTTAACTCTATCGATTAATTGTTAACTAATGTTTCCTTATTAGATTTTACCAGTTTTTACCTTATTTGGACCAGTATGTGATTAATTATTTGTGCTACTTTCCTTAACTCCCTTACTGACCTGATTTTGTGTTCTGGTTATTAGGGCCGACTCCTAATTAATTTAGGACTTATTTATTACCTTATTTAACCTAGTACTTAACTACTGATTGATTCTATATAAGGTTTTCCTTACATTAAGTTTTAGTTTACTCGATTCTGTCCTGTTAATTTATTCATCCTGACCTTAATTGATTGTTAATTTATTCCCGTACCTTATTTGCATATGACTGGTTCCTTACCTTATTAGTTTACCTCATTATGTGCTATAAACCTCCCCCCCCCCTCCCTCACTCCCTTTAGGACAACTTTTCAACTGAAAAACTTTACAACTCTCGAACTCTCCTATTCTTACAAAAACTTAAGCTCTCTCTTTACTCTCTTGTTCTGATTTCTGCACTAACTAGATCTTATTTGGCCGGCTGAAAGCCAAGGCCAAATTCTCTGGACTCTAACTGTTATTGCATTCATGTTTGCTTTCTTCTCAACTGGTATGCCTTAACTCCTACTATTCTGTTCTCGATGCTTTATTTGATTAATCTGTTTCAATCTTCATCATGATTCTGCTTGCTATGTGACTACATGATCCCACTTAGTGATAATGCCAAACTAAGTTACCTTCAATAATATGAAACCCTTCCTAAGTCAGTTTTAGGTTCCTTGTTCTGAACTTTGCTAGATACTGCAAGCATGTAACCAAATATGTGGCTAATTCATGTGTCCTGTCTGTTTCTTTATTTAAATCGTGGTTGTTTAATATTAGCATGAGAATCTAGCCTAGTCAAATGCAAATTTTTTTGAACTATGTGCTAAGCATGGCCTTTGTTTGTTTCTTGGTGCAGTTCTGTTTGCAACTCTGTATTCTGAATCCGTTTGCTTCTGAAAAATTAAACTATTTTAAAACATGCCCCCTTACCATTTATGCATTGGTTTTAAAACTCCTACTCTTAGTTATTTAGGTTCTCACCACCCCAGTGTGAGCACTGTCTAGGGTACTTGAGACTCCTCTGAACTCTAACACATTGGGGCTGGTCTTCTAATATTTTTATGAACTATTTTTCTGAGTGTGGTTCTGGTGTGAGCATTTCTTGGGGTCCCTGAGGCCCTTGGGAACTTTGACACACTAGAAACCTAATATTATGTGCCATGGATGGATCACTATTATGCTCCAGATTTGCTATGTTTGAAGGCCTCGTTCCCGTATTTATATTGGACCTATGAAGGCTCCCTATAGTGTAATGGATACTATTATGTAATTCATTCGATATTCTGGGTTCTAATAATTTCTGTAATAACAGATTTGGGGTTAGTTGGTGAAAGTTGGGGAGGTTTCCTTCTATTTTTGTTAAACTTGGCTAGAAATCCTGCCTATAGGTTTAATTATGTTGATCAAATCATGTGAATGCTATTACTTTTTTAGAGATTCGCCTGTATTTTTACACTTGCATATTAGATATCCTGTTTATAGACTTTCTGCATTAGAAATTCTGTTCATAGGATCCACACATATTTTTAACTCAACGTGAATTAGTGATCATGTCTATAGGACTCTGTTTGACATAATAACCTTTCCTGGTAATCTGCTTAAAATTCTGCCCACATACAGTTATATATATTATGCCTATAGGGTGAAATCAATCTCAAACCTAGAAATCATGTCTATAGGATTTAAAGCAAATAGATATCATGTCTATAGGAGTTTAAATCAACCAGCACTTAGAAATCATGCCTATAAGAGTTTAAATCAACCAGCACTTAGAAATCATGCCTATAGGAGTTTAAATCAACCAGCACTTAGAAATAATGTCTATAGGAGTTTAAGTCAATTCTGCAATTAGAAAGCATGCCTATAGGATCTAAAAGGGATAAATACCTGTCTTTATGAGTTAAAATCAGTAGTTCACTTAGAAACCATGTTATATGTCTATAATTAATAACCTCATAGAAAACATGCCTATAGGGTTCTGTTAAATAGTTCTGAGTTCGACCAATTCTGGCTATCACTTAGGCTAATCTGTAGGGGTTGCTAATGATTCTAGGCCTAAATATTGTGACATCTTTCTGCCTGGAAGTGACCAGATTCATGCTTAATAAAATCAGTAGGCAAACTAATAGGTCTCGATGCTCGCCTTAATAAAATTGCTTCTTTACATTCTGTTTCTGCTCATATAGACATCCTGCCTATAGGATTCTAAAATTAACAAAGTTTGCTGATTCAATTGCGTGCATTTGTTGTTTATGTGTGGATGTCAATGTGAGCCCTTATTTGTTTCCTTACATGAAAGTCCTATTTGTATTTTGTTTGTCGCCTAGATTTCTCATTTTTAGTAACATAGGTCAATCTAGAACCACCCTAAATAGAGGTCCTAATACCTCCAGGCCCATAGGTAAGGGACGAGTAGCGCACACATAAGGAATGAGTTAGAAGCTATTAGAACTCTTAGGTAACAACTGAAAGATATTAATTGGGTAGTAAAGGAGATGATGACTTGTGCGCTAATACTGTGTGTATCACCCCAACTTGGGGAAGTTACAAAGTTTTGCATGGAATGATCCTATAGGTTAAAAAACCTAGGACCCCTTTAATCGTGTTTAAAGTAATTTGTATTTGTCCAAATTATTTTTATTTTCCTTTTAGACTAATTCCCTTAATTAAGTTCGGTCGGGACCCACCGTTGTGGACCTCGAGGGGTGCCTAACACCTTCCCCTCAAAGTAATTTGAGCCCTTACCCGATCTCTGGTGATACAAACTGGTTTCATGAGTTAATCGCTCTAGGTGCCCTAACGCACCTTAATCCGTTAGGTGGCGACTCTTCAAATCCCTTACCCCATCCCAAAAGGAAATGGAGTTGTCCCAGAAATGTCGAAACTGATTTCGCGAGGAAAAGGGGCGCAACAATCACCACCACAAGAAACCACTTCCACACCCACTATCACACATTCCAACACCCCAAAGAAAAGAGTAAAAATGATAGCTTGCAAGGTTGTTGATGGTGGAGAGAAGATTCAAAAAATTAATGAACAACTGAAAGCAATTATGGATTAAGAACCTCATAAATCTGATGACTCCTTCATATCTGCTACTGAGGGGGTAGAAACTGTTTCTTCCGAAACTGAGCAGGTATTTTCTGGTCCTAAAGTTACTCCTGAGACAATCTCTGAAATTGATCCAAATTTGGAGAATATGTTTGTGTTGGTAGGATCTATAGTAGGTGTAGAGAATACAGAGTCTGGAGAAATTGGTGGTAAAACTGAAAAGGGAAAAGAAAAAGAGAGCAAGGGAGTTAGGAGTGTTGTAAGGGGAAAGGGTAAAAGACTGGTTGATTCTTCATCGACTCCTGTGAGTTTAACCCAAGACACATGTGCAATGGTTGTTTGGGAAGAGATCTGGTGGAGTAGAGGAAAGTGTACAGAAAACAGGGGGAAGTGGGTTTTGCAAATCCGCTGAAGGGCTGGTTCAACTTGGGCAAAATATAGTTGAACCTGGTTCATCTGTAGAAGAAACCCTCGCAGACCTATTGAAGCAAGTGACTGAGAGCTATAATCCAAAGAAGAAAGGAACTTCCAAGCCTAAGACCCCTGGCACTGCTAGGGCTAACAAGAAAATAAAGACTGCCCCTTCTGTTACTATTGAAATTCCTCCCACAAGAGGAAGAGCCACAAGAATCCAGCTAAAGCAGAATGAGGCAGATTTTCAAAAATCCTTAGAAGAAAGCAAAAGGAAAGTGGTTGCTAAGGGAAAGAAGAAGATGGATGAGCATGTTGAGGCTGTTAATATTGATGAGATGGACCTGGTCCTTCGAGATGAAAAAGAGACTGAAGAAGTGGGGGTTCTGACTCCCAAACTCAAGAAAACCAAGACTTCCACTAAGAAGTCTATTTTTGAGTCAAAGTTTGTTGAACCATCCACCATGGAGAAAAGGACCAGATCTGTTGTGAAATCAAAACAAGTAAAAATTGTTGAGAAAGAAGAATGGAGTGGAGTGGAGGAAGATGATTCAGACACTGAGAAGGACAATAGGGCCAAGTTTGGCAAGAGGACAATTCTGAAAGGTAGACACCTCAGAGATTTGGAAGAGGAAGGAATGGTGTTGCTTTTGGAAAATTTGGAGTTGCAAGGCAGGAAGGACATGGTCATTCAGATGGATGGTAAGTTGGCAAGGAGTGAAATTGTTGAGTTTATGGAAAATGCTGAAATGAAGGATGGAAGGTTTACCAGCTGTGTGAAAGGGGTGAAAGTCACTTTCAATGTGAAGGAGTTGGGAGAAATTCTGGGTGTATCTGCTGAGGGGTACAATGACTACACAAAGTTTAAATGGCTAAGCCTAGAAAACCCTCCTACTGCCTTGTCTATTACCAGACAACTCAGTGACAATGAGGAGGAAATTGAGCCCAAGGTTGTGTAGAAGAGTGAGATGAAGCCATCCCACAAGGTGCTATTTGTCAACAAGTGTGTTCTGCCTAGGCAGGAAAGAAGGCACATTGCAAACTTCATGGACCTGGTCCTGATGGAGTGTTTGGATAGTGGGAGGCAGATTAATTGGCCTGGATTCATAATCCAGCTTCTTGATAGGGTTATAAATGGCTCTAAGACTCATTCCATTCCCTACAGCTTCATTCTCACAGTTGTACTTGCACATTTCAAGATACCTATAAAGAAGTGGGTGGTTGGAACAAGCAAGAATCATTTTGGGGCAAATACTCTACTTGCTTGCGATTATGAAGTCCATGCCACTCCTAAAGAACCTGGTTCATCCAAGAAGGTACCAGTGAATAGCATGGTCAGAGCCTTGGTGCATGAAACTGGGGCTAAGGATGCTGAGATTGAGAGACTGAAGAAGAGGTTGGCTGAGGTGGAGACTAAAATAGATGCTCTCAAAACTAAGCCGGCAAGAGAAAATGAGAAGAGTGATGGAATTCTTCAAGATATGCTGAAACTCCTCCAAGCCAAAAACCAAGCACCTGGTCCTTCCCAGCCTTAGGCCTCCTAGCCTAGTGTAGATCAACCAGTGACCCAGTTCGGGATGTTTTTCTATTTTTGCTCATATTTCCAGTATTTTTATTTCTTTTTATGCTTTGTGGAAGAATAGTATCAATCATCAATGAAATTCACTGTATTTTCTCTAACTGTTTGTTTGTATTTCTTTGATGGTTAAAATTATTAACTTAATCTATGATGATTAATCCATGATTGCATTTGAAGTAGCCTCAGTGGCCATGAGAAAGTTTTAATATCATGTTATCTCACATTTGTATGCAACTTTTATATGATGCCAAAAGGGGGAAAAGGTTGTGCTTTACACTTTGAACAATGATATTTATAACCTAATGAACTTGGTCCCTGATGATAAGTGATAAAAATAAAATATATTTCTAATATTGTGTTGATGTTAAGCTAAGTTGAAACAAGACCTAAGCTTATGAAAAGCACAAAGTTTGTCATCATCAAAAAGGGGGAATTTATTGGCCCAAGTGAAGTTTAGTTTTGAAGATTAACAAAGGAAGCTCAGGCATGAACTAGGTTCATCCCTTATATGCATAAACACGGGCAGATTCGAGCACATTGGATGCACTTAAAGGAGATAAACTTAACTTGGTATGATTGATATCTCATGATAAAAATGTTTCATAATTGATAAGGAAAAGGAATCCTTACTCAAAGAGAACATTATCCAAGATAAAGGAGGAGTTAGAAGTTGAGATCAACTAGAATTTTCCACCAAGGAAGAGTAGCATTAGAACTCAAGTTATTTCTTGATTCCTAGCTCTATATATTGCAGGATATTTTCATTCCACATGTACGCACAAAACATAGATGTTAAACGTGAATTGAGAGCAAAATAGCAAGGTATTTCGCAAGCAATTCGTGTGAGATTCAAGTGTGCGAATCTGAAACTACATGAACCAGATAGAAGAACCAACTCCAAGTGTCTATCTATTATTCTAGTTCAATTATAGTAAGTGTTTTAATATTGTACCTTTCAACTTTGTATAGAAGCAATTGTATTAGGTACTCAAAGTATTCAAGTTAGAGCTAACTTGAAGTTGTCGCAATAGTTAGAGGTTATTTTCTACAAAGGGATTAGAGGTAGTCCTAGGTTTACAAAAGTGTTTTGTAAATGCAGTTTTTGGCTCATTGATTTAGTGGAGAGTTTGGGAAAATCCTTGTGATGACCCAAGGGGTCATTTCATAAATTTAGACTATGTTCCATGCTTAATAGCCATAAAAAGACTAATTTTAAATACCTCGATTTGCTTGCGCAATCCGGGCGTGAAACCGGAAAGCTTTTATGTGAAAATATGAGAAATAGTGATTACTAGAATTTAAATTTGATAAAAGTTGACTTTGCTAAACATTTTTAGTAAACAGACCTGGATCCATGTTCCGACGATCTCGGGAGGTCCGCAGTAAAATATGGAACTCGAGCGTATGCTCGGAAATGAATTCCGAGGTCCCAAGCCTTAGAAATCAATTTTTGAAAGAAATTATTTTGCTGAAATGTTTATGAAATAAAGAAAAGAATTAATGTTTGAAATCATTGGTATCAGGCCCGTATTTTGGTTCCGTAGCCCGGTAAAGATTTGTTATGATATTTAGAGGTTAACTGTGAAATTTGGTAAAAATATAGTTCGTTTGACGTGATTCGGACATCCGGTTGAAAAGTTATGAACTTTAAGTGTTCTTGATGAAAATGATGAGTTTTGAGGTTTAATTCATAGTTTCACATGTTATTTTCATGATTTGATCGCACGAGAAAGTCCGTATGATATTTTTAGACTTGCGTGCATGTTTTGTTTAGAGCCCTGAGGGCTCGGGTTAGTTTCGGATAGGCAACGGGGTGTTTTTGCACTTAAAGTTTCTGATGTGTTTGTTGTATCTGGTGTGTCAGATGTTTTTATCGCGTTCGCACCACTTTGAATGCGAACGCATAGGGTAAAAGTGCTGGGGGGGGATTGTTTTGTTCTATGCGAACGAAACCCCCCCCCCCCCCCCCAGATGCAAACACATAGAGTAGTTGGGACCTGGGGAGGGGGAGCTTGATTTACCCTACGCGAACGCACAGGGTAGGACGCGAACGCGGAGCTTTAGAAAATTTGCTCTACGCGGACGCGTCCAGGTTTAGGCGATCGCATAGAGTAGGAAGGGGGCTGGGGGGAGGGGTAGCCCTTATGCAGTGCGAACGCGGCCCTAGGCTCGCGAACGCGTAGGCATGGGATGCTAAGCCTATGCGGACGCGGCCAAAGGCACGCGAACACATAGAGAATTTGCCCAGGCAGTATAAACAATTTAAAATCAGGCAGACCTTCTTCTTCACCATATTTTCGAATCCCACAGCCCTAGGAACGATTTGATTCACCAATTATCATCCCCAAGTCATAGGTAATCAATTTTAAACTTTGTTCTTTCAATTCCTTACATTTTTTTAAATCACTTTTAAAGAAAAAACTAAGAATTTTCATGGTAAAAATTGAGGGTTTGGGTAGAATTAGGGAATTTTGTAAAAATTAAATTTTTACATCGAATTGAGGTTGGATTTCAAAACTAATAGTATATATGGGTTCGTGGGTGAATGGGTAAACGTAATTTGGTCCGAACCCTGAGTTTAGACCAAGCGGGCCCGGAGTCGGGTTTTCACTTTTTTTTTAGAAAACTTAGGAAAAATCATGTTCTTCAATAAAGTTAGTTCCTTTAGCATAAATTGATGATATTGAGTTAATTATGATTAGATTCGAGCAAGTTAGAGGTTAATTCAAAAGGAAAAGTCGTAATTGAGCAATGAGTGACCTGCGAAATTGAGGTAAGTGTTTGGTCTAACTTTGACTTGAGGGAATAGGAGTCCCCACTTGTTTGCTATGTGAAATGCATGTGTGTGGTGTATATGTGAGGTGACGAGTATCTATGCACCACCAATTTTGCCTGTTAAGCATGATCTCTTTCCTGTTCCCAACTTAATTGAATCTTGTATTAATTGTTCTATGTTCATTATTGTATCTATGGCTACTTGGCCTTATTACATTGTTGTTAAATATTGTTGTGGTTATTTTGGAAAGAGTATTGGTTGTTTTAGCTAGTTTTCTTGTGGTATAAAATGGTTGAGCGGTTTTGCATTGTTTTTATATATATATATATATATATATATATATATATATATATATATATATATATATATATATATTTACGTTCTTGTTGGTTTCATGATTGAGAGTATATTGATGAAGTTTATGAGAAAAATACAGTTTCTTATTTATATTTGTTGAGACAAAAATATTGTGAAAGGCTTGGCCTGAATTGTGAAATTTATTAATAAATTGATATGATATGTCTGGTGGGAGCGGGTTGCACGCCGCAACAAGGAGTGATAAGGGTGGACAAGTGGGATCGGGTTGCACGCCGCAACAAGAGTAATAAGGGTGATATATTTAAGGAGGAGCAATAAGGGTGGACAGGTGAGAGCGGGTTGCACGCCGCAACAAGGAGCGATAAAGGAGGACATTTATATTTTTACTGATTTTCAAAGAAAATAAAGATTTGAAATTTATTTTACTATTCTTCATATTTTTGGCACTACTTTTATTTAAAGTTAAAGTTTGGAGACTCGAAAGTTATTTGAGAATTGGTTATAGCTGAGACCTGGAAAAGGCGGTTGGGTTATTTTATCATTGTTGCAGTATTTAGATTATTTGTTTAGATTCCCTTCTTGCTTTATATATTATTGTCACAGGTTATATTGCTAAAGCCCCGATGTAGCCTCATCACTACTTCGTCGAGGTTAGGCTTGACACTTACTCGGTACATGGGGTCGATTGTACTGATACTGCACTCTGCACTCTTTTGTGCAGATCTAGGTACTAGCCAGCAATAGAGATTTTAGAGTGAACCATCTATTCATTTGGAGACACGAGCTATATATGCCGGCGCTCGCAGACCCGAGAGTCTTCTCCTATTTTATATACGCTATTTTATTATATTCAGAACAATTATACTATTTCTTTCAGCCCAGTATTTGTAGTATTCTTTAGTAGTTCGTGAATTGTGACACCAGACTCTGGGGTAGTTCTAGATTTATTTATATTACTAGTTTCGTGGTTCGGTTTAATTAATTAATTGTTTAGTTTTCTTTATTATATTTGGAATCATTCATTAAAAGCCAATAGACTCAGTTTACTTTAGATTATTTTAATATGTCTAAATGGATAAATAATGCACAGTAGTTAATCAAATTCTAACATTGGCTTGCCTAGCAAGTGTGGTGTTAGGCTCCATCACGATCCCTGAGGTTGGGAATTTGGGTCGTGACAATCCTACTGAGAAGTAGGTCGTGGTTTTTTTTAACCTTTTGAGCCAAGTGTTTTCCACGTAAAATACTTGTGTTCTTTTCTTTCCGTATGTATTATTTCAGCAATAGTAGGTTAAGGAACACTTAGAAGAAGCAGACCCTTCCATAATCAGTTTAGGAAAAAAATTGGACACCACACAAATCACCCCCTCTTGTGTGGTATTGAAGTTAAAACATCACCTGCTTTTGCCTCGTCAATACGTATTTGAGGTTAGGCTTGGCACTTACAGAAGACATAGGGTCGGTTGTACTCTTACTACACTCTGCACTTCTTTTGCAGATACGGGAGTTGGTCCCGATAGCGTTCAATGCAGTCGCCCGGATTTGACTACTTGTGGAGACATGAGGTATAGCTGCACAGCGTTCGCAGCCCTGAAGTCTCATTCTATATAATCTTAGATGTTCATTTTGATTCGGACTATTATTTGTAGTACTTTAGACGCTCGTGTATTTGTGACACCAGTTCTGGGATTGTATTTGGATTTTTTCGTTTATTAGTTTATTCACTCCATTTCAAACTATTCAGCTTAATGGTTTTCAGTTGATTTGAATTGTTAAAAATGGTTAATAATTATATCTAACGTTGGCTTGCCTATCAAGTGAAATGTTAGGCGCAATCACGGTCTCGATGATGGGAATTGCGGGTCGTGAAAGGTCCTCGTTTCGAAACAAATCCTAACCAATCCAGGTTTAGAAGTTACATACAAGAAATGTATAACCCCGCTCTTCCAGTTTTTTCTAGAACAACTATTAGAAAGAATGTTTGCAATGAAGACTTGCAAAAATATTTGAAGAGATAAAACTTGGCCTTCTAAAGATAATTCAAGAAGACAACGATGCCTGTAATGAAATACTATCTACCGGAGACAGTCAGGACGCAAAAGAACAAATGTTATCAATTTCAAGCGAATAACCAATAGAAATTACTGAAAAATTTCGTAAATTATAAAAAAATATGTAATTTTATTTCTATAAGTATTCTAAATAAAGGTATTTAATTTGTTCATCCATTAAAGTTTGTTTGTATTTATATATATATTTTTTAATTTTTAATTTAAAATTACCCCTAGGTACCGATACCAAACCCTTAGGATCTGTAGGGGTACTGGTAGGGTACCGAAAAAATACCCTTAACCTATATCCTTAAATACCCTTAAGAAACATAATCTTAAGGAACCCTCCCGTTATCCTTACCCTTACCTTCCCCTTAACCCTTAACCCTTAATGTCCCGGTACCCTTCCTATAGAAAACCCTACCCTCGGCCACGTGACTCAATACAATCAATCAATCATATCATGAGAAAATTACCCAATATAACAACTCCAAAATATACTCCCTCCATTCTAGTTTATGTGAACCTATTTTTTTTTGTTCGTCCCAAAAAGAATGACCCCTTCTAAATTTAAAAACAATTTAGTTTAAACTTACAATTCTACCCTTAATGAGAAGCTTTTATAACCATACAAATACTATGGCCCCTTTTTGACTTGTTTTGGACCACAAATTCCAAAAGTCTTCATTTTTTCTTAAACTCCGAGCCCAGTCAAACATGTTCACATAAATTGAAACGGAGGGAGTATATATTATGCTAGCTATTATTTTTGGAGCTGTTATATTGGGTAATTTTCTCATGATATATTTTGCTAGCAGATTAATTATTTTGGCCGACCGGCCAAATATGTAATTTTCCCTACAACCTTGGCCAAAAAGTCTTGCTTGTGAATTCGCCAAATGGCCCTATATTAGCCCATTAATTATTTCACATTGGGAGAATGACACAGTTACCCATAAAAACAAAACTATTTACCCTTGTCTACCCATTTATTTTTCTACCCATCAAACTAATTACACCTCCTACCCATAGTAGTTTTTGTGGGGAAATTTCTCTTTTTTCTCTAATTCTTTTTTATTTCAATGCTTCTTTTCTTTCTTTCTTTTTTCCTTTTTTTTTCTTTCTGTTCTCCTTTTCTTTTTTCTCCTTATTTGTTTTCTTTTTTCCTTTTCTAATTTTATTTAACTTCTTTTTTTATATTCTTTTTCTCTTCATAATCCAATTTCATTTACTGTTTTCACTATTTTTTATTATTCTTTTTTATACAATAAGAAAAAATAATTGATATAGCAGATAATTGTTCATCTTTTTTAAATATAACTAGTATAATATACCTTTTTTTTTCTTTCTCATTTTTTTAAATTTAATTATTAAACTGAAATAATATCAGTTGTCACTTGATCTAATTCGCTGAATATCACACTGACTACTACTGAGCACCATAAATCACATAATGGGATTCTAAGAATCAACACCTGATTGTCATGCAAAATTTGATCTCTTTCCCTACAAATATCAGTACACACTCTACCATTAGCAGTAATACAACCAATTATAGAGCAAGAAAATATAATCTACTGCAACTAATCTCCATATATACTAGTTAGAATATAAATGATAACAAAATATTGAAAAATGCAATAAAAGTATAAGTAGCAAAAAAGACTTCTAGTACCATGTGATACCAATATGGTATATATTTATACCAACAGAGCATATGATTGCTCTAGAATATTGCTACAACTATCTGTGACTATACTACTGTACCAAAACATTAAAGGACACAATAAAAGTATGAGAAAATTACATGCTCGTATTGCAAGCTAAATATTCGCAAAATAACTTGCCCATTCCGTATACTAACAAGGGTATATAGTTGTATGGGGTTGTTCCAACAATTGCCTATAAAATAAAAACTATTACATAATACACATAATTTATGTCCATCGCCATACAAGAATTCCAACACTGCAAATCATGTTCATATAAATAATTGAGAAATTTTCGTTCCTATACCATATAGGAAACTATATTATCAAATATGTTCATGGTTTAGAAATTACCCGCTCTGTTAATAGTTTTTCTACAAAAACAATACAATTCATTAAATACGGAATCTTAGTAGCTGTAGTCTTCCTATTTAGGCGCGCTAAAATTAGGGAAGTAAATATTCTTCCAGATATTTCATTAAATAAGGAATCATTGTAGCAGTAGAATTCCTTATTTAGGCGCGCTAATATTGGGGAATTAAAGATTCTTTCAGATATTTTCAAACGCAAATCACGTTGTATTAATTTTCGTCTCTTTCTATTCAAATTGTACGACTCTGTTTTTGCGATATACTCTGTTTCGACATTTTTTTTTTTATCATTTCACAAATCAAAAATGACTAAAACTTTTACAAATCTTCTGCAAAAAAGGCAATTATGTCGAAAATCCAAATTAAGCTACAATCGAATGGGAATTGAGATATTAAAATTCAATGTACCCAGTTTGTAGATATTTTGTAGATAAATTATAGATTATTTGTATTCTGATTGTAGATGCTTTATTTTCTGTTTTCACAAATCAAAAACGGCTAAAACTTCTACAAATCTTCTGCAAAAAACGCAATTATGTCGAAAATCTCAATTAAGCTACAATCGAATGGGAATTGGGATATTAAAATTCAATGTACCTAGTTCGTAGATATTTTGTAGATAAATTGTAGATTATTTGTATTCTGATTGTAGATGTTTTATTTTCTATTTCACAAATAAAAAATGACTAAAACTCTACAAATCTTCTGCAAAAAACGCAATCATGTCGAAAATCCCAATTAAGCTACAATTGAATGGGAATTGGGATAGTAAAATTCAATGTACCCAGTTTGTAGATATTTTGTAGATAAATTGTATATTATTTGTATTCTGATTGTAGATGCTTTGTTTTCTGTTTTCAAATATAAAAAACGACTAAAACTTCTACAAATCTTCTGCAAAAAACGCAATCATGTCGAAAATCCCAATTAAGCTACAATTGAATGGGAATTGAGATAGTAAAATTCAATGTACCCAGTTTGTAGATATTTTGTAGATAAATTGTATATTATTTGTATTCTGATTGTAGATGCTTTGTTTTCTGTTTTCAAATATAAAAAACGACTAAAACTTCTACAAATCTTCTGTAAAAAACGCAATTATGTCGAAAAACTTAATTATGCTACAATTGAAATGGGAATTGGGACTCGGAGAAAGACTATGCCTCTTATCTTCACTTGCATGAGCAACTTTTCCATTCTTTTTCTGTGAATGTAGTGATAATACACCCAAATCAAACGATGGAATATCTGCTTCTCTTTCTTTTTAGGGTTGTTCTTCTTCATTTAGAAAATTTGAAGCTGAAGGTAAATGTGCGTATTAAGTTTGAAGAATTGACTTCAATTTTGATTGGTTGTATAAGAAAAAACTAGAATTAGGACATTAATGGTGGGGGTCAGTAGAGGAAATAATGGGAAATAAACGTTTCTCTAGTTTAAACAAAGGAAATAATGGGGAAGTAATGTGGGAGGGGGGTGATACGTGGGTGAGGGTGTGGGTTTGGGAGAGAGAAACGTGTATGGGGGGGGGGGATTCTGTGGAATATACGGTACTATTGATTTAGGAGGGATATACGGACCATTTAATGTAGAGTTAATACACAAATGATATATAATTGGTAATTAGGTATACTAAATGTAATTATATCAAACCTTAAACATTGAGGGTAATATAGTTTCCTGTATGGTATAGGAATGTAAAAATTCCTAAATAATTTCATAATAGAATTCACTTGAAATGCAGCTAACACAACCAAAACAATGTTCAAACTACCATATGATACCAATATGACAAATAACTATACCAACATGGTATACAATTTTGCTGGTTAATTCCCGGTAATTGTATGACTATACTACTATTACATAACGCACATGCATAATGATAGATATAAAAAAATAGTGTACCACATATTAATATAATAAAGTATTTCAAGATATTGTACTATATTACTATTATTAAAAGAAAATCAAATATGGTACCAATTAATGCGGCTAATACAACCAAAAAATGATTCAACTAGCATATGATACCAATATAGTATATAGCTATACTAATAGGGTACATAGTTGGAATGAATTGTATACTAAAATGGTATATTTGTATACTATTTGGGTATACAATAGAAATTCGTCTTCTTCTCTGATTCAACTGTAATTAAACTTAAATTTCTCAAATCTACTACAAAATCTCCACCAAATTGACTAAAACTTTAGCTACAACCTCCAATCAACTTTCCAAACAAACCCATGTAGGATCGGATCAAAACAATTAAAAGCTCAAACATACCAAGTTATAAGTTTCAAGCTTCAAGGTCCTTCAATGGTAGATTTAAATTTTTGCACAATAAAACTCCAAAAACCAGCATTAAAGGAACAATCTACACATCCAAGAACAACAACTAACGAATTTCAATAGTAAAACACTATAAAAATCAGATATGGCTTTTTGAACTCATTCATATGGAGTTTCAATTTTTTTTTCCAGATTTGAAATTACATCCATTATTTTTATGTGATACTGAGTAATAATCAGTTGAAAAGAAGATTATCGCGGTGTAGTACTCTTGGCAACGTCGATGGAGGTTTATGATGGTGTTTACATGATTGTGGATCTTTCAAATGGGAAGGAAAGAACATCAGATGGTCAAACAAAACTGGGGATGGGTAAACTGGTAATTAAATTTAGTTAAAAAGGTATATATTATAATAAGTTTAACAAAGGGTAAAGAAGGGTAAATACTTTGATTTTAATAGGTAGCTTGTGTAGTTTCCTCTTTCACTTCACATTTGTACGAGGCTTCCAATTTCAAAAGTTAACTGGGTCACGGAGATCCAGCTTACATAGGCCCAAATATCTCTTATAAATCCAGATCCAGATCCAGCATAACTTCAAACCCAATATCCAACTAATAAATTGAGTCGGGGAGTCCAATCCAATGTAGTCCAGGATGGTTTACGAGTATTGGGGTCTAGGTAATGTTTTTGGAATTCAATTTTAATTGGTAAACAATAAATTAAGTTTCCTAATTGTGAAACTTTAATTACTCGAATGTATCAAATAGAATCATTTTCTCACTTCTACTATTGATTCTAACAAAAATTTAATTTTGGGGTGCAACCAAAGTTTGTATTCCCAAATGATATAAGAGGGATTTGCGTTTATTATGGAAATTTCGTTTTCTCTACAATTAATATCTTCTTTCGAAGGTAAAAAGATTTTTAAATCTCATAATTTACGATTAATTCATTTAAAGTTATTGAAACTTGTAAAAATCGTATGGAGTGATAATATTGTTGAAATTTTCAATAAGATACACCGAGATACTGACAATTTAATACCACTATGAACAAAAAATTCGAAATATTTAACAAATAAAGAAGTGAAAACTTGGATCTACATCCAACAAATCACACCAAGTAAAATCCATGAAGAAGCGTTAAGAAAACAGAATTAGATCCCTGAATAGTTTAATGGTGTCGATGGCATGTCAATCATGGTAACGTTGTGATAGAAATGTGTATATTAAGTAAACATGGGAAGAGTATATAGTTTTTCTATTGATGATATTAATATATCGTCTGAATGAACTTTGCATTTATCAAACGAGTAATGGCCAGCAAAACGAGCTGCACTAGTCTAACAACGTTTTTAAGTAGTGAGCTACGGTCTAACAACCCTCATTTGGGCGAAAACTGAAAAGTAGGGCTTGAATTAGCAGCACCCCCTTTTATGCAAATGCATAAATATATATCCCACTTGGAGTTCCAAGACCATTTCCGAGAAAGAAAAAAAATTATACTACTAACTCATGCATGCATATTATTCCAAGTCAATTTTTCATACTTGAACTTTAATTTTTTCCAAACATATGTCTTAATATTTTGAACTACTTCTCCTTAATTTGGACCAGTGTCATATGCCCCTCTAACATTGGGATAAAGAGGCAAATGTTTTTTTTGTTCCATTAACACATATTCATGGTATATATGGGAGGAAGTAGTATACTAGAGCATTTTTTTGAATAAGATATTTGATAAGAGTGAAGAGGGGTTTCATTTTTTTTTTTATTGGTTGGAGAGTGACGAAGTGACAAGGCAAGGGTACTGAAGGGGAGTAAAAATAGTAGCTTGAGTTTATGACAAAAAATTAGTGTTTTTCTTTTTCGTCAAATATATAGATGCTTCATACTAGAAGATTATCAAGTAAGACGTTTTTGTTCTCCTCAACAAAAAATCTAAATACAAAAATTAATATCTATCATTTCCTCCTCCTCTCTTCTCTCTTTATTTTTATGGTTTTTTCTTTCGACAAGTAATTTATAACACTTAAATTTAATTACATTTCATATCATATGAACATGTCAACATGCCTTCTTTTCTTCTCTCAAACTTTTTCCTTAAACCTTTACAATTAGTTTTTTGTCTTAGGAATGGACAGCTGGCAGCCATGTAAGCAGAAAATGTACGTTGATTTGCCTGCAGCAAGGGAGGTCTAAGTCAGTGATAAAAACTTACAAGTTTCTCAGAGCCCATTATTCAAAAATAACTAGATTTATGAGTGTTCATTCAAAAATAGTCATAGTTTTTAATCGAAATTTAGTCACTTTTTATGTAAAGATAAATTTGAGCGAAAATACTGTTCAAAATCCAGAAAATATTCTAGCATAATATACTGAAATTCCAGCAAAGTATACTGGTCCAGTATATTATGCTGGAAGTTCATACACAAGTGCTCGAATCTCCAGTATATTAGCTGGAACTTTCTACGTGTTTCCAACATAATATGCTGGAAGTTCATACACAAGTGCACCAAACTCCAGTATATTATGTTGGACCGGTCTCTGTTTGCAATAAAATAGTGGCTATTTTTCAATGACTTGACAAATGCTGACTATTTTTTGAATGACCAGTCCGAAAACTGTAGCCCGTACTATTTTTACATAAAATTTTGAGTATATTACAAAAATGTCCAAAATAAATCCAAACTTATCAACTTCTAGCTTTTAATCGCATACTCACCACATGCCCAAATTGCATGCATAGTACCGCTACAATTACAATGCATATTATTCAGAAGAAAATAATAATATAGCATAGGTTATTCTAGGAAACCAATGATGCCTTCCTCTAACTTCAAGCCCAGACCAGAAGAACCTTACAATATATTTTTCACTAAACTCAAGGGCATCTTTGTATTTTTCAATTACATTAATCTCATGCACCAAGATACTTCCTATATATACTGATGATGAAACTCAGAGAAGCATTATGTGCCAAGGAACAATAACTTTTAGACCTATTAATCAACCTGCTAGAAACTCTCTCATAAGAAGCTAAAGTATCAAGAATAAGCTGTAAGGATTACTTTGCCCCACTGCAAAAGATAATAGTATCATCCACAAGGGACAAATGATTAATCTGAGGGTCATGCCTGCTCATGTAGAAACTATTGAAAAATTTACTGATGTGTAGTTCGTTAAGCATATGAAATAACCGTTCAAAAGTGAGAATAAACAAAGAGAGATTAGATCACTTTATTCAAGGCCGTTCCTGATTTGATGAACCCATGTCTGCTTCCATTGACAATCAAAGTATACTAGATATTAGCAATGAACCTATAGATGAGGTCTCTCGAGTGTTCAGATAAACCTAATTAACTGCTGGAGCATGAAACACAGTAAATGCCAAGATACTATATCACAGGCCTTTGTTATATCAGGCTTGAGAACCGTTCTTGTAACGGTCCGACCGCTTGTTTTGAGTATTTTATCCCCATTTCCCATGTTTGATGCTTTAAGTACGTGTATTTATGTATACATGGCTTGTGGGGTCGATTGGTGTAGTTTCAGGAGAGTTTTGGATTGATTTGGGACACTTAGTCCCTTGGTTGGAAGCTTAAGTTGTAAGAATTAATCGGACTTTGACTTCTATTTAGATGACTTCGAAATGATGTTTTGATGGTTCCAATAGCTTCGTATGATAATATTTTTACTTAGACGCATGTCCGGATTTAGATTAGGAGGTTCCAAGGTTGTTTGGTTTGAATTGACGAAAGTTGAAGGTTTGGAAGGTTGATAGGTTTGACCGAGGGTTGACTTTATTGATATCGAGTTTGGATTTTGGTTCCGGGAGTTAGTATAGGTCCGGTGTATCATTTGTGGTTGCCATGCAAAATTTGAGATCATTCCGAGTTGATTTGATAAGGTGACATGAGTTTTGGAAGTTGAAAGCTCATTAGAATTTAATTGAGGCGTGATTCGTAGTTTGATGTTGTTTGGTGTGATTTGAAGCCCCGAGTAGCTTCATATTATACTTTGGTATTAGCTGGTGTAATCAGACGGGGTCCCGAGGGGATCAGGTGGGTTTCAGAACCCGGAGAGAGTTTGATCATTTTGAGGTGCAGCAGGTCTGGTGCAATCGCACCTGCGGTGGTGAGGTGCGTAGCTGCGAAGCCATACTTGAGAGAGGAGGACGCGCATGTGCGGACGAAAGTTGTGCTATAGGCGTCCACAAATGCAGATCTTTTATTGCAGAAGCGACAACGCTGGTGCGCATTTCGATTCACAGAAGCGATGTCTTGGCCGGAGAAGCGGATCTCTAGGATTTAAGTTACGTCCGCATCTGAGTCGATTTCGAAGTTGATTTTTTGTAGATGCAGTGTTGCAGGTGCGACGGGTTGGCCTAAGAAGCAAAAAGGCCGGGAAGAATATAACTTGGACGATTGTTTAATTTTATTTATCATATTTGTGTTAGAGAGCTCGAATTTGGGTGATTCTGGAAGGGATTTCACAAATTGGATAGGGATTCTAGCCGTTCGGAGGTAGAATTGCACATGAAGGGATTATTAGTAGATTAATATAGCTTATTTGTGGTAAGTATCTTGGCTAATTTTATGTGAGAAAAATATTCCTTACGTGCTAGTCCTAACTGTTGATTTTTACGATGTGAAAAGTGACGTGTACATGACGTGACAAGTATGTATACGGGTACTATATGTGGTTTTGATCGGAATAGACCATAAGCTATTAATATGCCTTAATGAAATAATGAACTTTATATGAAACTTTTGAGGTCACTTTTTGACTATTTGATCATGAGCATTTCGTTGACTTAGCCATAATCATGCTATATTATTGAACACCCTTCCGCTTCTATGATTATTTGTTATGTCTTCATGCACGGTTGTTGAAAGTTGTGAACTTATACCTTGATGAAACTTTGGTACCATTTTTGTGATATTGTAGTGCTTGACATTATTGTTTTTGTGGTACCGTGGCACTTGTGGACATATTAAGCGAATTAATTGTGATTTTGTCTATTGTTGTGCGCGTAAGGAAAAATAAGGGTGGTGTTTTATCGGACTGCCCAAGTGGCAAAATAAGGGTGGTGTTTTATCGGACTGCCAAGTGGCAAAATAAGGGTGGCTATGTGTGCATTTGATGAAATAAGGGTGGCATATTATTGTTTTGTGCACCTGCGGCGTAATAAGGGTGGTATTTTGATGATATTATGTGATATTTCAAGGTGTCTTCTTGTTGTTTTGATTGTGTTGAGACAAGGTTAATATTTCATTCTCATAATTATTTTTGAAAGCTTACGTTTTTCACTTGCGTGAGTTAATGAGTGTATTTGACATTTCATCATATACCTTACCTTTATTTAATATTTCGTGATAAAAGATGGGTTTTAGTACACTGAATTATTTTTGCATGTTCTAAAGGGATTGTGATTACTGTTTTCAGTTATATTTCAATTATCACTTTTCTTTGATAAATCCATAGCACATGTTATTTATCGAGTGATTATCAAACGTACCTCGTCACTACTCCACCAAGGTTAGTCTTGATACTTACTGGGTATTGATTGTGGTGTACTCATATTATATTGCTGCATATTTTTGTACACATCCACGTAATTCAGACCAGATTGATCGGCAATGAGACATTTCATACACCGGAGACTTCAAGGTATCCCTGCATAATGTGACCGCAGACCTCGGAGTCACACTCCTTGTTTCATTTCTACTATTTAAGTATTTCAGGCAGTACTTTATCTTGAGATATTCTCGTATATTCAGCTAGAGCTCGTGGCTATGTACTACTTAGGTCTGGAAAGTTATATCGAGTATTGCCGTTTTGGTCTGTATTTGTACCCCCAAAAATACGTGACCGACACTCGGTATTCCACCTGACCCGAGTGAACAATTCCATAAATGAATACTCATCCTTATGCCAAATAGGGGGATGCAATAGCCTCTTCAAATATAATCATTTTAAGATATAAAACAGAACATGAATAATATCTTTAAGTAAATGTTTTTCTTTGAAATAAAACTTCATAAGAATAAAAGGAAGTATTGTTCATGAATGCCATATGAGTAACCATAGGATTACAACCCAAAAATGAATACTATTATTGTCTATGGAATCTTTATGAAAAAGAATGAAATGGTCAACCAAGGCATAACCCTGTGGCTCAAAAGAATAATAATATAATACAGTCCTCCACGAGTACAAGTGTAGAGTCTCGCCATAAAACGTCAACAGAAAATATAGAGTTATCCTAACCACGTGGCCCAAGCTGCTCAGGTCCAGTCCCTGAAAATAGAAATAAAAATGTGGCCGAGAGGCCTAAGATCCACATGCCTAGAATGAATCATGAACCGTTCCCCAAAAGAAAATAAGACAAGATTTAAGAAGATATAAGATATGCGATAATAATTGATATAAGTAAGAAGACTTCATATCAATTAACAATTTAGAAAATAAAATAAATTAATATGGCAAAACATATTTCAAAGTCTTTTTGTAGCATTAATCTTTGCAAAATCATGTTAGATTTTTCGTTTACTGGGAGCACTATACCATCACCGACACAGAAGAAAGTCAACTAGGTTATGTACCTAGCGGCAAGTATCATATACCTTACTTGCTCAGGTCGTCTCATAGTTGTGCCACACGAATCGACTCATCGATGCTAATAAAATAGCACAATAGTACCCCCTCATGGGTAGTACTCTGTCGTAGTTCCCAACCGTAAGGTGGGTTCTACACCTAAACCGACACGTGTAGTTTCATGACCTATTGAGAAAATTTATCCAAGGCCAATCTCGGAGAACTTAAGTAACTCCCAAAAATCTTTAAATTTATTAAAGAAGCCAAATCAACTATGGGAATAGTTAAATCCAAGATATTTCGCAACTTATGTATTTTCATATCAAAAATACTATGAGTGTTATTCCTCCTTCTTCTAGCTTTAAAATTTAAAATAAATTATTTCAAGAAAAATAATATTCATAGCACTTTAATCCTTTTATGATGCATGAAGTTGTATGATCTTGTCCAATTTCACACCTCAATTCGAGGTTATGAAACGGCTGATTGCAATGATAGTACCCCACAAGAATCAGAGTCGATTTTCACAGGAAGATATATATTGGAGTTAGGAGTATATATTGTAGTGTGTGAGTTTGATTATCTCAATTTACACTTTCACAAATTGGGGTTGCTTTATGTCTAATGTAAAACTAAGATTGCAAGTGGAGAAATAAAACTAAAAAATATATTTGTTGTTTTTCAAGTTTTGCAAAAGCCTAGGGCTATGACTTTCACCTAGGTGTTTTTCTAACGGGATATAAATCTTAATGCTTGTTTTATTAATGGGGTGTATTATAGCTATCAACTCTCAATTACCCACTCAATACCTCTCGATCAGAAAATGATTTTTTCCAATTTGCCTTTCTCAAGTTCAAATACGTTTTGAACGAAACGGTTGATAAAAGCTCAAGTCGGGTTGTTACCATCTCTAGGTTGAACCCTTAAATTGGGATTATCAATCTCTCGATTGACCCAAATTTTTGTGCAAAGAGGTAGAAAAGATTTCTCCCTTCTAGCCTCGAGTAGTGGACAGTGTATCATTCTTTGTTAGCCAAATTTTCCTAGACTAAGTCTCTGTTTCTCAAGTAGAGACTAAGTAAATTAGGCATGAACTAATATTTGCAACCATTAATTTCACAAATTAAAGCATAAACAAGGCTAAATAATAAACACCCAACCATAAACAGGCATTAAATTAAACATCCATAAGATTTACATACTGGGGTTGGGTAACAACCCTAGTATAAATCTAGCTACTCATGCTTGAAATTGAAGAAAAAGAAGAAGAAATGCTAATTAAACTCATATTGCAAAATTAAAATGATAAAATTTATGTTAAAATAGCTCAAAATATGAAAAACTACTAAAAGAAGTAAAGAGAAATGGCTACTGTAGTAGCTGATCCAAAGTTGACATAAAATTGTGAAACTCGTCTATTTATATAGGGATGGAAATTTCAAACAAAAATGCCCTTCGGGAGATTCTGCGGCCACACAATTCCGTGTGGTACGCGGATTTCTTCAACTTGTCAGAAATGGAAGTCTGCAACCGCATAATTTTGATCTGCAGCCACAAAGCACTCTTTCTGTGGTCCGCATATTTGTATTTGCAGTCGCATCTTGCTCTTCTACGGTCCACACTTTTACTTCTGTGGCCGCATAGCACTTCTTCTGTGGCCGCACAATTCCTGTGCGGTCCGCACTTTTGAGGGGTTTGGAATGAACCTTCTTTGAACTTTTGTTCCTCGCCATCTTTTGCGGCCACATAATTCATGTGTTGACCGCACTTTGCACAAATGTCTGCTGGCTTTTCCTCCATCATCTGCGGCCGCAAATGATATTCTGCAGTCTGCACTTGTGAGCTTTTGTTCCTTTTATGGCCTTGAGTTTAGATTACTCATTTTTTAGTTGGATTTCATCTCGGGAGTCCATCTTCCAATATTCCTGCAATTTAGTACATTTCATCAGTTTTCGATAACACAATTAAACGCTTTTTGACTAAACCAAAAGCTTAAAGGCGCTAATAAGTAGTCAAAATCTCCACTTATCAACTCCCCCAAACTTAAGTTTTTGCTTGTCCTCAAGCAAATAAATTAGTTCCCACCTCCACAAGTTAAGATCCATTCCAGGTAATCAAAGGTGAGTCATTCACACATCAATTGTGACCACAATTACCCATACCAGTTATGAATTATCAACACAGCAACAAGTTAATCTTTTATATACAAATAGTTCTAATGTGACACTTGAGCATCCGAATTGACTTTACTCATCAAGGAAACTCGCTCTTTCATGTAGGTCATTGTGGATCCCAAACTCCTCCCCCTCTACTCTCCGTTTGCCTATATCACTTAAGAATTTTAGCACTCAATCCAAGATTTGCGAAAAGGTTCACTCATATCTCTCAAAAGAATGTCGCTTAAGACTTTAAGTGCCATAGGTTTGCCCCTCATGTAGATCGCCACTAATGTAAACTCACTCGACTTGAAATCACATAGTTTTTTTTTCGAAAAGCAATGAAGGGTTTTGGACTGTAATGACCCGACCGACCGTTTTGAGAATTTAAGCTCCGTTCAGTGGCATAAGGTCTTGAACAGCTTCACATTGTGTATATCGACCTGCGTGCACGGTTTGGATAGCTTCGTTAGGTGATTTGGGACTTAGGAACTTGTTAGCAATGTTTACGGAGGTCCGTGGTAGAATTAGGCTTGAATTGGCGAAATTGGATTTTTAGCAATTTCCGGTCGGCAGTGAAAAATTAGATATTAGAGTCGGAATAGAATTTCGAGAGTTGGAGTAGGTTCGTAGTGTTATTTGTGACGTGTGTGCAAAATTCGAGGTCATTCGGACGAGGTTTGCTAGGCTTTGGCATCAGTTGTGAAAGTTTGAGGTTTCAAGTTCATTAAGCTTGAATTGGTGTGCGATTCATGTTATTGTTATTGTTTGAGGTGATTCAAGAGCTCGATTGAGTTGGTATGGTGTTTTAGGACTTGATGACACATTTGGTTGAGGTTTCGGAGTTTTGAGCGAGTCTGGGAATTACCGAAACTCAGGCATGGTTTTGGTGCATAAATTTCGTGGATGGAGGTGAAAGTTTGCTGAGGGCGGAGGAGGGGGCACAAACAGCGTAAATCTGGCCGCTGAGGTGCTCCAGGCAGATCTGCAGATTCACTGGTCCAACTTTGGAAGACTATATCCTTTGATATACAAGGAATCGTGAGATGGTATAAAAACAAAATTTGCATGCCTTCGTGTCTAGTTTCTAGAAAGCTAAAGAAATCATCATTTGGACATCAGTATAGAAAGTTATGGCCAAAATAGTGAAGCCTGTCACTGTAACCTCGAGAAGCGCAGACAACGCTATTTTTTCGCGACTGCGGAGGTTGGTTTCGCGGCCGCGCCCGGATTTCCGTGGTCAGCGTGAAGGTGATCAAAGAATACACTATATAAATAGGGTTTAGGGAATTATTTCACATTTTGGACTTAGGGAGCTCAGTTTGTGGTGATTTTTCGAGGATTTTTCAAGAAATTCATCGGGGTAAGTGATTCTAACTCAGATTTGGTTAATGTTCATGAATATATCAAGGATTTTAGTAAGGATTCTAACATGGGTTTGGTTATAGTTCATGAATATATCAAGGATTTCATCATTTGACTAGTACCTTGAGATAGAAATTTGGGGAAAATTGTAGAAACTTCATAAAATAAATTTTTGGGATTTGGACATCAAATTGGAGTCGTAATTGAGTGGAACTAGTATTGTTGAATTCGTATCGGAATGGGTGTTCGGGTTTTGTAGATTTTGTCGGGTACCGAGGTGCGGGACCGAGGAGTTTACTTTTGTTGACTTTTGCAAATTGTACAAGTATCGTAGCTTTGTTAATTGAAATTATTTTCTCTTGCACTGTTTGATGTATTTAAGTTGTTTTTTGCTAGATTGAGCCGGGCGTTGGTGAATTGGTAAAGGAAGAGCTAAATTGTGTATTGAATTTTCCGAATTGAGGTAAGTATTTTACCTAGCCTTGTGTGGGGGAACTACCCCTTAGGATTTGAGTCTTCTATGTTGATTGTAGTCCTTGCACGTGGGGTGACGAGTACATGCTCGGACTTATTTGTAGAAACTGGCCTTTTAAGAATCTTAGGTCCTTATATTCACTGAGAATGAATGTTTTCTTGACATGATTGAGTTCCTAATTTTTAGTTTCATCTTTATTTTCTTAAAATAGAATTTCTTGCTTTTTGATTCATTCATATTGCCTATTTGATTCCTAATTGACTTATCTGAAGATTTTGTCCATTTTACTATCATGCTATGTCTTCATAACTGCTTATCTCTATTTGGAATTATCATCATCTAGTCCTAAAATTGTTTGGTCTTAATTGAGGTTATGGTTATGTTCCAGTTGCTTGTCCTTAAATAAAATTGTTGAATATTTTTGAAACTACTCGTCCTTAAAAGAAGTTTGAATATGCTATACCTTAGTTGACTTGCCCGTGCATAGAGTTAGCGAAATTGTGTTAGTTTCTTGTTGTTGACCCGTGCATTTAGGTACGACTGTTACATGACATTTTTCTTCCTTGCTGAGTGGTTCTTAATATGCCTAGTATTCTTTATTGTGTTTATTACTTGTGAACTAGCTTTGCCTTTCTTGTGGTCGTAGGTTCTTGAGTTGATATATTTACCATTTTTTGTATTATTGTCATTTTTGTTGTTGTACTTGTTGTTTGATACACGAGCTTTCTGTCGTGCGGTTGTGATTATTGTGATGCACGAGGTTTCTGCCGTGCGGTTGTTGATATGGGGATTTGCACGAGGTTTCTGCCGTGCCATATTTTCTATTGATAATGCACATGTGGCGTGACAAGGCGGGATATATATATATATATATGGGTTGCGCATGTGGTGAGACATGGTGGGAACATTGTGGTGCGCGTGTGGCGAGACAATGCGGGCACTCATTTTACTATTGCACACATGGCGAGACAAGGTGAGCTGTGTCAGGGATTGGTTGTGATACTTGTGTTGGCCTGGGGGCATTCTTTGTTATTGATATTGTGTAATGGTACACTTACTGTGTAAGTTTATTCGTGTGGAAATTGTGAGAAAACAATGTATTTATTGCTTCTTTTCTTTCCTCATGCTTATTGGCTGTTGAATCATGTTAGGACACATGCACAAGCATACACGCAGTTAAGCACTATTATTGGATCAAGGCTTCCTTGTTGTTGTCGAGTATAAATACTCTTGTTGTACTTACCATGTATGTGGGAATGACCCAATTGGCACGTGAGTCGTCCATGCAGATATTACTTGAAAGGAAGGCACAAGATACCGGTGTTAGGGTTCAAATACCGGGACCTGTGAGTGGTGATTTTTTTTGAGGTTCGGTACCTCGTGGAAATGATTAAGGACTTGATGTTAAAATAGTCGAAGTTGTGGAGTCATTACTTGTCCTTGTTGCATATTTTACATTTTGGATTTAGTTGCGTTCCATTTACTCTTTTGTGTTATTTTTATGGGTTTTCCGTTGTTACTTGCTATCCTTCATCTTATTGAATTTACTGTATTGTTGGCCATATTGTGAAGCCCTTATGTAAATGTTATATTTTGCCGCCCTATACTTTACTTGCTTAGTTTCTTAGACCAGTGGGTGTCTTGACTAGTCCTCGTCACTACTTCACCGAGGTTAGTCTTGATACTTACTGGGCACCGTTGTGCTATACTACACTTCTGCACATTTTTGTGTGCAAATTCTAGGTTTTGCATAGCTGGACGATCGATAGTTAGAAGCGCATTTGCTATTGTGGATACTCAAGGTAAAACCGCTACAGCGTCTGTGGGTTTCAGAGTCAGCGTTTTATTTTTGTCCTTGCACTGTTTGTACTTATTTCTGAACAATGGCATTTAGGGGTTATAGCGTAAACTTCTGTAGAGCTTATGACTTGTACTACCGGGTTTTTGGAATATGTTCATTGTAATAAGAATTCTTTTCAGAAAATATTAAATTTTATTTATTGTTGTTGTTATTCCACAAATGTTAGGCTTACCTAGTTCTTAAGACTAGGTGCCATCACGATACCCGATGGAGGGGAATTTGGGTCGTGACATGGACTAAGGTTGGATATGCTATGACAGAACAAGTTCATCTTTCCTTAAGCACTCCATTTTCTATTCTCGGCTCATGCTTTGCCAATTTTTTGAGGCATTTTCTTTTTCTTGGGGGGACTAGAGAGACTTAACACCACTCTTTCTTGTTCATGACATTCATTTTCTCCATATTTGATTTCTCCATGCTTTGCATCATTACGTTTTTTTGAATTTCTTCAACTCCTCAACTTATTCACTTTCTTTTTGCATTTTTCTTTTTGTTCTTTCCTTTTCTTGACTTTATTTCTCATCATTTCTTTTTTCTTTTTGTGCCTTGATACCTCTTTCAAACTCCTCTTCTTTCCCCCAAACTTACCTTTTTTAGCCAATTGTTTCACAAGAGTGTTAAGAAAAGATCGGGTGCCAAGAGAGGGTCACAACAATATGGGTAAAGGCTCGTAACATGGTTATCAGATAAAAAAGGTTCGAGACTCAAATGGGTTGACCAAGGATAACAACATTGGTGGACAATGGAAAAGTTAAGATTTCGCCTAGAAACACATCGAGGCAAGTTCTAGACCATTCGCACGGGTACTTGGACTTGTAAAAAAACAACACACCTCTCACGCGATTGGATTGTTAAAGAGGAAAGAGTCGAGGGCCCACAATGACCTTATTCAAGATTGAAAATCACTATGGTTTGGTTAAACCAGATGATTGCCTAAGTCAACATAAGAGTCGCAAGGTCACTAACTAGAGCTATTTCTTTCCAAAACCTTGTTTTTAACCATAAGCACGCAGTTAAGTGTGTTGGTACCAAGTGAGGCATGTTTGACTCTTCGATCATGACTCAGTTAGGTCTTTTTATTCATTACTACTATTATTATTTAAACACCAAAAAATGACTCAATCCCTTAAGAAAATTGTCATGCGCATCGTTGGGAAGAGTCACCCGGTTCACACAAAAACTACCTTTGGAAAGAATCGTGGCATTAAGAAAACCAAAGGCTTTATCCACTAAAACATAAAAAGAAGCTATTAAATACAAAATAAGCTACTAATTCAAAAAGAAAATAAACATAAAGATAAAGAATCTATAAAGAAGAAAACTATTGAAAGGGTAACGAAAATACATAATGAGAGAGAAAAGAGAATAAATACATAATGAGAAAGAAGAAGAAAATAGTATTAAGTTAATTACAGGCCAAATGTCTCAGAGTCATCAAAATACAGAACAATCAAAATATGTCAAATAAA
>ML290146.1:4250-39452 GCA_005239495.1 Nicotiana undulata | reverse complement strand
CCCCCCCCCCCCCCCCCCCCCCCCGAACAAAAATAAGCATTGTCCCCAATGCTTAAGAAAATAAGAGTAAAGGAAGGGCGAGAGTGAAGAAAGCTCCCTATGGCTCTGTGGCCATCTCTATGTCCCTAACAGTGGCACCGACCTCAGCCTCATCCAATTGGCTCTCATCATCCTCAACTCCGGGAGTGGTTGGTTTGGTGAACATGTGACGCACTACCTCGGCAGTATCAATAGCAATGTTTGGCTCCCCAGACTGGCCAGCTGGTGCTGCATGTGTTGTAGGATTTGGGCCTGGGTGGTGCGGGTCATTCAACATATCAAATGGAATGTCTCCGGCTGCTGCAAGCTTGGTAACCTGTCTCCGGAGCTTGTCCACTGACTTCTTTGAGTCCTGAGACTTCCGCATCTTCTTCCCTTCCTTTCCCAGCTCTTCTATTACTGACCCATGCTGCACTAGAGTGGCCATTATTGTGTTTTAATTCTTCAAGAGCTTCTTCAAGATTTCTTCAACTATTGGGGGGGGGGGGGGTATTTAGGGGGCCGGAATGGATGACTGGGCTGCANGCTTTTTTTTTTTTTTTTTTTTATAGATATCTTTTTATATTTTTTTCTTATTTGGGGGGGGGGGGGGGGTATTTAGGGTGCCGGAATGGATGACTGTGCTGCAACTTAATTGGATATGTTAGACAAATTTGTGGTAGCTATCTGCATCTAGTTGTTGAGGCTTTCTAGTGTCTGCGAGACTCGCAACGTAGAAATTGGAGCAGTGGGCATGACTGCTGAACTGGCTGAAGGTGGGGGCATGACTGCTGCACTGGCTAAAGGCTCAGCTGAAGTGGATGGAATGTTGGTTGACTCTCCAGCTACAACCGATGGCTCATCAGACTGACCTATGGTGGTAGTCTGCTGACCCTTTCTCATAGGGTTGTGAGCATCCATCAGAGAATACCATGAGAAGGGCTTCTTAGCCTGAATCTTCATATCAAAATCTCTCGGATCCACCCATACATTTGTAAGGTACTCAGTAATGATGTTGGGATACGGGTAGGCGGTGTCAGCTTGTCTAGCGACCACAAACATGTTGGCCGACATCACGACACCCACATTGATCGGGTACCTGACCATGATAGAGGCGACTAGAACTGCATGCAGGATAGGAAGGTTTGTTTCATTTTGGCACTGGTCTAGTCTGCTGCAAACAAAAGTCTGCCATCCATTTGCCTCAGAGTTCAGGGTGTTCTGCTGAATAGGAATCCATGCTGTGATCCATGGTGGTGGTAGTCCCAGAGCTGCCAGAATCTTAGCTAGCCATGGGCGAGCTGTATCTCCTATCGCAGCTTCTCGAAGTATGTGCAGGCTCAACATCCTCAAACCCCAAGTAGGAGTTCAGTGTCTGCTGGTCCGCACCTTCAAATTCCTCTCGTTGATAACTTTTATCCCTTTATTTATGTGCGCCACATTGGCAAAGAACTCCCGGACAAGGACCTCTTTTGTGTCCACTACGCTCTAGGTGAACCACATCCACCCCTTCCGCTTTTAGAATTGCTTCAAGACTGTTGAATTGTACTTTTCAAGGTCTTTTAGTTGGAACTGTCGCTCAAGAGTGAGCGATCTCACTGGCCACCACCCATGGAAACTTGTGAAGGCAGCCAGACTGACGAACTGGTCCTCCCAGACCTCTTTCTTCTTCGACCTCTCAAGGCCGGCAACTGTAGTATCAACCCCTCGGCTATCATCCGAAATATCATCAACTATAGTCACTGGTGCCTCAGGGACATGTATAGAGGAGGGACAGAAGCCTGACTAGCACTCTCCGAACCCTCGGAGGTGCTATGTGATGTGGAAGCCTCATCCCGGAGTTGATACATTCCTAGTGGCTTTGATTGCAGACGGATGTTCTTGATCCGAGTTTCCCTCCGATGTTTCCCTAGGTGGGGAATAAGAGCTTGATTCTGAGGGATCTACATTTCTTCCTCAGCCGAATGTAGCCTTCTTTGTGATTATCTTTTGGAGGGAGAGGGGTAAAGTACTTTTGCCTTGGCCTTTTTAAGGTTCACCCCTCCCCTTTGAAGCATCTCCTGTTTCTAGAGATCTAACCATTTTCTATAACAAGCAACAACAGGTGTCAGTTGTAACTCAAATGCAAACATACAAGAACACACCAGAGAGACAGTGAACATCATATTGTAAAACATGCTTGCAGGGTAAGGGAGTGCAGTCCGCACAATTATCAGTGCGGCCCTAGGTAGGGCATCGTGGACCGCATAATTTAATCTTGAGGCCGCAGAACTAGATAAGTGGTCCGTACAATTATCAGTCTGATCGCAGAATTGGAGTGTGGTCTAAACTTTTTTCATTGCTACTGCAGCTCAGATACCCAAAATGCCAACTCTCTGATAACAAAGAGTGGGCTGTTTTGCGGCCGCAATCACCTTTCTGCGGCCGCGATGGGATTTCTGTGGTCCACCACAATTTTCAGTGCGGCCACAGAATCATGCTTGACCCAAGTCCCTAATCTCAACTTTTGCGGACCACACAATTTCTTGTGCGGCTGCAGATTTCGAAACAAAAACGATCAGAGATTCTAAGGTTTGCAATTTTTGCACAAATTTAACATGGTTTCAACATTTAAGCATGATAATCAAGTCACCCATTCCCCTTAGAGCAATTACCAGTTGACTTACTACACGTTTAACCCCATATGGTTGTAAAATTGAATTCTACTGACAAATGGCCTAAAACTAACTAACAAATTGTAAATTAAGCTAAAAATTAAAAAATTCTACAAGTAATTGAGGCATACTAGATATAAAGTAGTGCAAATGAGTGATCACAAATGCTGATTGTGTATGGAAGCTGATTTACGAGACGCTTTAAATATTTTAGATTTTTGAGTGCTTAGAGAGGGAAAAAATGAACAGTAGACCTAGGTCTACTATTTATATTGGACGGTCTGACTAACGCACGAAGGGATGAGTGCGGTCGCATAAATCCTTTTGCGGTCCGCACTCAGTTACCTGGGGCTCTGAAGCCTTTGCTGATATGCGGTCCGCAGAATTTGTAGTGTGACAGGAGATTTTTGTTACGGACCGCAGATTTTGATGTGCGGCCGCACTTTGTCCATTTCTATGAAAAACCAACTTTAGTAAGTTTGAATTTCCCCCATTTTATTTGTGTGGTCCACACTGCAATTGTGCAGCCGCGGTTCGCCTTTTGCTATAACACCCAAAATTGTGCGGTCCACACTTCTTTCCACACTCAACCAATTTTCCGGCTAGAATTCCTGTAAATAACACTCATTCCCTACAACACACTTCAAATTCAATTAGCTCAAAATTAACACATATCAAAGAAGAAAAGAAAAGAAAAAGAAAATGGGTTGCCTCCCAAGAAGCGCCTGATTTAACGTCGCGACACGACGTAGATTACCATCATTTGAAATGAATAACTGCCACCACGTGGGCATCATCAACCTTTCCTAAATAATGCTTCACCCGGTGAACATTGACTCAGAATACCTCATCATTTTTGTTCCTAAAGTCCAATGCACCAAAGGGTGTCACACACACAATTTCACAGGGACCACTCCACTTAGATTTCAGCTTTCTGGGAAATATCTTCAACCATGAGTTGAACAACAAAACAAGATCGCCCACCTTGAGCTCCTTGTTCTGAATGTATTTCTGATGAAGTTACTTCATCTTCTCTTTGTACAAGGACGAACTTGCATATGCATGGTACCAGAACTCATCCAATTCATTCAAATGTGCAACTCGCAAGTTAGCGGCTGCATCCCAATTAAGATTAAATTTCTTTAAAGCCACATGGCTTTGTGCTCAAGTTCCACCGGAAGATGACAAGCTTTTCCAAACACTAACCATTATGGAGACATCCTCATAGGAGTTTTGAAAGCAGCCCGATAAGCCCATAGTGCATCATCAAGCTTCTTAGACCAATCCGTCCGGTTAGTATTCACTGTTTTAGACAAGATACTATTTATCTCGCGGTTGGAGACTTCCACTTGACCTCTAGATTGTGGATGATAGGGAGTTGTGACCTTATGAGTGACACCATACTTGCTAAGAAAAGTGTCAAAAGCTTTGTTGCAAAAATGCGATCCCCCATCGCTCATGATAGCCCGCGAAGTACCAAATCTTATGAAAATATTCTTCTTCAAGAACGCCACCACACTTCTCGCTTCATTTTTGGGTAGAGAAATGGACAAACCCATTTAGATACATAATCAATCGCAACCAAGATGTAGGTGTTTCCACAAGAACTCAAAAAAGTACCCATGAAGTCAATACCCTGCACATCAAAGATATCAATTTCCAAACTGGTAGTGAGAGGCATTTCATTCTTCTTCGAGATTCCTCTGGCCCGTTGGCATTCATCACATCTTTTCACCATATCACTTGCATCTTTGTAAAGAGTGGTCCAATAGAAACCCAACTGATAATAGGTGAATTAGACTATATTTTCGCCCCTAATGAGCTACTTTATTATGTTTTAAAGGTGAATATTGATAACAAAATGCTCTGATTAGTGTTTCTTATGCTTTGCAGGATATATGCTATGAGAGGAGATACTTTGGAGAAATTTGGAGTCAATTAAGGGAGTTCGAGGCCAATCGAGAAGAACCCATGAGGAAAGCACAAGAGAAAGGGCTGAAATTGCTGGAACATGGTCCACCGCGACCGCGGATGGAGCGCGGTGGAGAATTAACTGAAGCAGCATACGAGTATCCCACCGCGGTCGTGCCGCGTTCCTGCCGCGATCCCCGGCGACAACTGACAAACCTGGAAAATTGAAGGACTTAAGTGCAAAACACGGTAATAAATTGCCAAACCCTATTTAAACATTGTAAATCCGCCCAAAAGAGGGATATTCTGAGTTTTAGACTCAAGTAGGAGGCAAGACTCATTGTGAGAAGACAAGAAACCATTAGAGTTTTATATTTTCTTCCTTTAATCTTTATTTTGAGTATTATGAATTCTTTTGGGTTCTTATTATTCTTGAGCATGAGTAGCTAAATTTCCTAATCTAAGGTTGTTGGTGGAACCCGTTGGGGATGAACTTGTTGAGATATTAATATAATTTTGTTTGGTTGTTAATCTCTATTTGTTCAACTACGTTCTTGTTGTAGTTGATTGAAAGGCCCTCAATTAGCTGTGCCTATTTATTATGTATCTACTTGAGAGAGAGTGCATATTTAGGTAGTTGTTTGAACAACACCACTCCCGGAGTATAAGCGAGAGCCATAACCGAGGGTTTAGAGGTTGGATTAGAGATAACGATACTTCGGGTGCAATTTAAAGTGAACTGTAATGCAAACTAGCTAGTGTAACTTGAGAGAGTGCGTCTAGTAAATTATCATAATTACTTGAGAGAGATTTATGATAACTAGAGTTTTCATGATTGATAGAGACAACTAAATCAAAACTATAGGAAGTTCACAAGAAGGAATTTTACCAACGGAGGAAACCATAACCTTATACCTTTATCATCATTGTTTACACCTTATTGTTAGTTAATCTTTAGTTTATTATTTCTGTTCAGCTGTAGTAGTATAAAAAACATCAAGTGATATTCACAAAGTTTGAGAAAGTTGACTATTGAGAATTTAGTCATCTAAAGACGACAATTGATACGTTAATTCCCTGTGGGATTCGACTCTAGGCATAATACCCCGGATTATATTTTCAACGCCCGCTTAGTCTTTTAATAGACATAGTTGAGCGTGATTAAATTTTGGCACTGTTGTCGGGGCGTTAATGGTATTATCGAGTGTAGTTGAAGAAAAATATGAAAATTCTTAAGTATAGTCAAGTTTCTTTGATTTCACGCATATATTGAATTTCTAACGTTTGCTAAACCGGTGGTACAGGTGCATGCCTAGAAAGTCTTCGAGAATTGATGACGTATTTGTAGCATTTCCAAATCCTGAAAGAGTTTTCAAGGCCTTGAACAGGGCCAATAGGAGAAGCAAACAACAACCACACATTGAACACATAGAACCAGACATGGCAGAGCTGAACGACAGAAACAACCTTAATGTTGGGGATGTCAGGGATGGTGTGGGCGACCCTGCTGCAAGGATTGCAGCGACTCAGGTACCCATTGTACCTGAGGCGCCATTATACGACTGGGCACAACCCACAACTGACAACTTGGCAACCGCGATTTTGGTCTCTCCGATTGAAGCAGAGTCTTTCCAGATTACAAACAATATGCTGCACCTGTTGCAGAATAAGGGGCTATTTTTGGGGTCATATGTTGAGGATCCCCAGCAACATTTAAAAATTTTTCTGTCCATCTGCAAGACCCAGAGGAAGCTGAATGTTACCCCGGAGGCATTAAAACTGTTATTGTTTCCGTTCTCAGTGACAGGAGTTGCCCATACTTGGCTCAACTCCCTCCCTATCAACTCTATTGCAACATGGGAGGAGTTGGTCAAGCAATTTCTGAATAAATTCCATCCACTAAACAAGACAGCACAACAGATGTTGGGACATGGGAACGGTTTAAAGGGATGCTGGTTATCTGTCCTCACCATGGTATTGTTGAGAAAATGTTGGGACAACGATTCTATATGGGTCTGGCTGATGGTGTAAAAGCCAATGGCTATGCTTCAGCTGGTGGAGCATTCCTTAGCAAGACATGGAGAGAGTGCCAGATTTTACTTGATACAATGGCATAGAATTCAGGGTGGACAACCAGGGGTGCTCCAATTACCCCAGTTGTTCACTCAGTGCCATTAGATCCGTCCAACACCATGACTGAGAACATGGCTACTTTGATGACACAGATGAGTATTCTTACGAAGAAGGCAGAGGAGTCGGGGATAAAACAACATGTTCATATTGTGGATACTACCAATGGGGAATTATGTACATCTTGCATTAGTCAGCCAATTGGTAATCATTGGAATGCATATTGTGATCACCCTCCTTACCTAGAAAATATGAATTATGTGTCAAACTATGGAGGCCAAAGACAAGGGGGACAGAACTGGGGTCAGCAAGTTCAACCGTATAGACCACCTCACCAGCAACAGAACAATGGAAACATGGGTGCCATGAGACCTCATGGTAATGTGGCACCTTATCAAAGGCCACAAGGTTATAACAATCAGAATCAGCAGCAGGCATACCACCCCCCTCAGTAATAACATGAGGGGAGGCAAGAATATGGGTTTTCCAGGATTGAAGCAATGATGCAACAGGTGATTGGGTCAACTGCCAAAATCAGTGAAAGAGTAGATGCACATGATTCAACTATTAAAAATATTGAAGTTCAGCTGAGCCAAATTTCAATGGCAGTGAACAATCGTCCTCTTGGGACTTTACCTGTAGACACTCAGGTGAATCCTAAGGACCAGGGCCCGAAGCAACTGATGGCAGTGAGTCTCCATAATGGTAGGGACTTAGACTTGGAACAAGAGCTGGATCGTGAAAGCATGCAGGCAGAGACACTAGTACCAGTGCCAATCGAAATTGATGATTCCACAACCTTGACCAAGGTAACAGTGCAAACTGCTGAAGGAGAACCCAATGGGCAGAGTGAGGCTGAAAAGGAAGTGGAGATAAACCCAGAGCCAGTAGTTGAGGTGGTAGTTGAGAAGGAAAAATCCCAAATCACTGGGAAGAAGAGATCACCAGCACCATTCCCTCAAAGGCTGACAAAATACCAAAAAGATGAGCAGTACAAAAAATTCTTGGACATGCTGAAGCAGATACATGTAAACATTCCTATGATTGATGCTCTGAAAGAGATGCCTGGGTATGCGAAGATGATGAAGGACTTGATGTCCCGAAAGTTCGATTTCCAAGACTTGGCGACTATGACTCTTACTCAGACTTGTAGTGCTGTGGTAACACGACCAATTGCAGAAAAGTTGTCTGATCCAGGGAGTTTTACAATTCCCTGCACCATTGGCAATTTTGCTTTTGCCAAAGCATTTTGTGATTTGGGGCCCAACATTAATCTAATGCCCCTAGCCATTTATAAGAGACTGGGTATTGGTAGATCCAGACCTACTTCCATATTGCTGCAGCTAGCTGATAGGACGGTGAAGAGACCGTCGGGCATTCTAGATGATGTTTTGGTGCAAGTGGGAAAGTTTGTGTTCCCTGCTGATTTTGTGATACTAGACTGTCGAGTAGATGAGGAAATTCCCATACTCTTGGGAAGGCCATTTTTGGCCACAGGCAGAGCTCTTATTGATTGTGAGACTGGGGAGCTCAAGATGAGGCTTAATGATGAAGAAATCACATTCAATGTACAGAAATCCATGAGGCGACCGAGTGAGTTCGCCAACTGTTCTCTAGTTGATGCTGTGGATGTGATAGTGGAAGAAGATGATGCGTCCTTAACTGTTGAGGACCCCTTGTTGCATGTTTAATGAATTTAGATGAGGTGAAAGGGGAGGAATTGGCTGAGTGGGTGTTAGCACTTGAAGGTAAAGGGGTATGGCCGAGGGCTCTTGAGTTTGAACCATTGCACTTAGAGAAAAGAGAGAGCCCGCCAGCCAAGCCATCTGTGGAAGAACCGCTCAAACTGGAGTTGAAACCACTGCCAGCCCATCTCAGGTACACATTTCTAGGACCTAACTCTATGTTACCTGTTATTATCTCATCAAGTTTGTTAGATGTGCAGGAAAAGCAGTTGTTACAGGTACTCTCGGAGTGCAAGACTTCCATTGGATGGACCACGACAGATATCAAAGGGATCAACCCAGCATATTGCATGCACAAGATTCTCCTGGAAGAGGGACACAAACCTTCCAGGGAACACCAAAGGCGCTTGAACCCAAACATGAAGGAAGTGGTGAATAAAGAAATCATCAAGTGGTTAGATGCAGGAATCATTTTCCCCATCTCTGAGAGCAGCTGGGTTAACCCAGTGCAATGTGTCCCAAAGAAGGGTGGCTTGACAGTGGTAAAGAATGACAAAAATAAGTTGATATCTACAAGAACCGTCACGAGATGGAGAATATGCATGGATTACAAGCTGAATCTTGCCACTCGAAAAGACCACTTCCCACTTCCCTTCATTGACCAAAAGCTCGACAGGCTTGCAGGGAGGTCTCACCATTATTTCCTGGACGGGTATTCGGGGTACAACCAGATTTTAATTGCCCCGGAAGACAGGGAAAAGACCTCCTTCACATTCCCCTACGGGGTGTTTGCCTTCAGGAGGATGCCATTTGGCCTCTGCAATGAACCTGCCACATTCCAACGGTGCATGATGGCCATATTCACAGACATGGTGGAAGATATCATGGAGGTATTCATGGATGATTTCTCAGTAGTGGGAAATTCATTCGATAAGTGCCTAGCAAATTTAACTCGTGCCCTAAAGAGGTGCATCTATACGAATCTTGTGCTTAATTGGGAGAAGTGCCATTTCATGGTACAAGAAGGGATCGTCTTGGGGCACTTGGTGTCAAGTAAAGTAATTGGGGCGGACAAAGCTAAAGTTGATGTGATCGAAAAACTTCCACCTCCCACATCAGTCAAAGCTATTCGTAGCTTCCTTAGGCACGCCGGATTCTACCGTCGATTCATTAAGGACTTCTCCAAGATCGCCAAACCCCTCTGTAAGTTGCTTAAAAAAGATAACCCATTTGTGTTTGCTGATGATTGCAGGGTGGCGTTTGAGGAGCTGAAAAAGCGGCTAGTCACAACACCAATTATCGTTGCCCCCGACTGGGAGAAACTGTTTGAACTCATGTGCGATGCCAGTGACTACGCAGTGGGAGCCGTGTTGGGTCAGAGCAAAGATAAAATAATGCACCCAATTTACTACGCAAGTAGGACTTTGAGTGGAGCTCAGCTGAACTACACGGTGATCGAGAAGGAGATGTTGGCAGTAGTGTTCGCCTTTGACAAGTTTTTGGGTAGAAGGTGATTGTGTACACTGATCACGCAGCCATCAGATACTTGGTTGATAAGAAAGAGTCCAAGCCGCGCCTAATTCGTTGGATGTTGCTTCTTCAAGAATTTGACTTGGAGATTCGTGACTGCAAGGGCTCGGAGAACCAAGTCGCTGACCATCTGTCACGTCTTGAAGGTGCTGAGAATGTGATTGAGTCTGAGGATATTCTGGAAACCTTTCCAGATGAGCAGCTGCTAGCCACAAGTGTGGAAGATGTTCCATGGTATGCAGACATTGCAAAGTACCTGGCGAGCGGTATTGAACCCTATGAACTCTCCTCTGTACAAAAGAAACAATTTTATCGTGATTGCCGCAATTACTATTGGGATGAACCTCATTTGTTTAGAATATGTATTGATAACATGATCCAGATGTGTGTCCCCAAGATAGAACAATTTGCTATTTTGCAGGCTTGTCACGCATCACCATATGAAGGACATTTTGGAGGAGTTCGGACAACAGCTAAGGTGTTAGAGGCCGGTTTCTACTGGCCGACTATGTTCAAAGATGCTCACCAATGGGTGAAGGGCTGTAATGAGTGCCAAAGAACGGGGAACATATCCCGTCGACATGAGATGCCCATGAACCCAATACAATAAGTGGAGGTGTTTAATGTGTGGGGGATTGACTTCATGGGTCCCTTTGTCAGCTCCTACGGCAATAAGTACATACTTGTTGCTGTAGACTACATGTATAAATGGGTGGAAGCTGTAGCGTTCCCCACCAATGGTGCAAGAGTGGTGGTGGGGTTCTTGAAGAAAAACATATTCACCCGGTTCGGGGTTCCAAGGGCCATTATTAGTGACGGAGGCACGCACTTCTGCAATAATGTCTTCGAGAAGCTACTGGCCAAGTAGTATGTGCGCCACAAGGTGGCAACCCCTTATCACCCCAGAAAAGTGGGCAGGTTGGGGTCTCAAACCGTGAAATAAAGAGTGTGCTGACCAAAATAGTGAACGCCACAAGAACTGATTGGGCGAAAAAGCTTGATGACGCACTCTAGGCCTATAGGAATGCATTTAAAACACCAATTGGTATGTCTCCATACAAGTTGGTATTTGGTAAGGCCTGTCACCTGCCTTTTGAGCTAGAACATCGAGCTTGGTTGGCATTGAAGCAGTTGGACATGGATCTTGATGCTGCGGGAGGAAATCGAGTTACAGAGCTGCATGAGTTGGAGGAATTACGATATCAAGCATTTGAAAGCACAAGGCTATATAAGGAGAAAATGAAAAGGTTGCACGACAAAAACATTGTGGACCGGAATTTCAAACCCGGAGACAAAGTGTTGCTTTACAATTCAAGATTGAGATTGTTTCCGGGTAAGCTTAAGTCCCGATGGTATGGACCATTCAAAGTGGTCGAAGTGTTTCCCTCTGGTGCTGTGGTGATTGCTACTGAAGATGGGTCCAACGCCTTCAAGGTTAATGGACAAAGATTAAAACTGTATGTGGGGATGGCTGAAACAAAGGAGTTGTCTGTGGTGCTTCTTTTTGAAACACAGAGGTTGAGCGAGCCTTAAATGCACTCCATCTGCGTCGTGCCGCGACGTTAAATCAAGCGCTGCGTGGGAGGAAACCCATGATTTTAGTGTTTTTCTCTATGGTAGTGTAGTGATTGATGTACATATATCTAACAAGTTTTTGAGTGTGCAGGACAAGCTTGGAGGTGTGATTGAGCAAAGATGTGGTCATAAAACAACTATGGTAAGGTAACAATATGAAGAATACACACCACCAGGCGACTATGGGCCACCGCGGCCGCGGAGGGACCGGGGCGCGACCGCGGTGACATCTGGAGCTTCAAATGTTTTTCTCGGACATCCGTCACCGCGGCGCGACCGCGGCCAAATTGCACCTCTCTGAACCTCGCGCGACCGCAGTGAAAAATGACTTCTCTGAATCTCGCGCGACCGCAGTGAAATTTCACCTCTCTGAATCTACCGCAACCACGGTCGACCGCGGCGGGCCATTTTCCGCCTAGGTAAGTTTGTCCTTAATAATAATTTTTTTTCTTTTCTTTATTTTTTTCCCCCATTTCTAAATAACCCACCCACTTACCCCCACTCACCCCCACTTTCCCCTTCTTCTAAACCCTACCCCCCAAATCCCCCTCTCTTCTCTCCCATAACCCACGACCCCCCACAGTCATTCCCCTTCACTCTTTCCCCCAATACCCCAAACGACTCTCTCTCCCTCTCTCCTCCCAACCTCCATTGTTGCGACCCACATCTTCACTCAAGTAAGTATCTCTTTCTCTCTTCTCCTCTTATTTTTACTTTTATTTTTCTATTGAGTAGTCGATCCTTGTTGTATTGTGGTATTTATTTTTCTATTTTATGGTAGACTTTTGTTGTACTTGTGTTTTATGGTGGTTCTTCACCACATCTTACTTGTTTTTGGTGGGTATGTGACCCTATAGTTTGATGTTGGTTGGTTGGTTTATGTTTGACAATGGTGGGCGATTCTTGAGTAGTTGAGGTGAGATTAGTACTTGTTTGTGTTGAATACTTGGGAAGCGTTAGTCCATATGGGGCCAATGTATGCTTGTTACAAATTATGCCCACATGGTGTTTGTAAAGTGGCCCCGTTGAGCAAATTTTTGGGCATTGTGCCCTTCATGGTGGTGAAGTCTGAGGTAATCACAACGTGGACACTCTCTCACTTTTGTCCTTCTTTTCCAAGGTACCGTGGCTCATTCACACAAAAGATGAAACAAAGAGAGCACTAGTCGGTTTTACTCGTCCCGATTTGTGTCAAAGGTTGCTTAGGACAGGTATGCTGCTAAGTCCGCCAGGAAGATGGTCCACAAGGTCCCAATTTATAGGGCTGCCTTACAGCATGAGAGCCCAGAAATGTTCGCCGAAATTCGGAGGCGCCAGTTGGAGATATTCTTCGTAGAATCTGAGGAGGCCAATATTCTAATGGTCTAGGAATTCTATGCAAACTTCCCGGAGCATGTGAACCGGGTAGTCACTGTACGAAGAACAAGGGTGAATGCCTCACTGGAGGCCATCTGGCGGGTTTACAGGCTTCCGACCTTCTCTGGGGATGTTGATCATTACCAGTTCCAGCAGACACCACCGGTCAACTGGCCCATGCTCGTGCAGTCAATTTGTGTGGGAGAGGATCCCACATGGGTCAAAGAGGGCGTCACGATGAACTCTAATTCCTTCACCTGGGAGGCCAAGTGTTGGTTCACAGTTATCTATACCCGCCTGCTACCCACCAGCAACACCACCGATGTCAACCCCTCACGGGCGGTGATGGTTTGGTGCTTTGTCAACAGATTGGACTTTGATATCGCCCGGGTGCTCCATGATGAGATGTTCATCCGATCGCCTAAGGTAATGAAAGAGTTCTATTTTCCCTCCCTAGTTACCAGGCTGTGCTGGATAGCCAATGTCCCTGAGAATCATCCCATTGACGGAAAATTGGCAAAGAAAGCCCCGTTCAGAGCGGGAAAAATTAATGTGGACAAAGAGCACCCGGTGCCTCTAGCTATTGATGATGAGGATGAGGTTATTCCTGATGATGCACCACCTCAGAGGTCTCATGATGGGGCGGGTCCCTCTTGACTCGGCAAGGTCCCAGGCTGTCGACCTTAGAGGAGGATGTGGCCGGCTTGCGCACCTCGGTGGATGACCTCAATGTCAGGATGGATACAATGTCCACCCAACATGATAAATCCGAGAAGAAGATAATGGCGTGACTTTGTGCGCTAGGAAGGGACTGTAACATTAAACCAGCCACCGTGTCTGACAACGAGTGATAACCAGGGAAGTCTCCTTACCCCTATATACTTTTATTGTTGATTGACATGGGGACATGCCAACTTTTCATGTGTGGGGTGGGGGACAATTTTGTTATTGTATATGTGGATAATTTTTATCTTATTTTGATTGTATATATTTGAATTGGTTGTTTTCAATTAGTTTGGCTTGGCCCGAGGACGGACACCTTCCGACGGGTCTCTTGAGAGCATTAAGTCGAAGTTAAAAAAAAAACCCAGAAAATGTAGTGAACTCTCCTTATGACAGACTGCTTAGGCAATATTCTTGAGGGAAGTTAGCCCAAAGAAAACACCAAAAAGATTTTTTATTTTCTTTTGTAGGTAGTGTAGTAACTCCCCCTTGGTTTTTGTTTTGACCACAGTTCTTTTCCAAGGGTTTAGCTTGAACTGGGTATAGTTAGATTTTTTTAGTTGTTAGGATTCTCTTGGGCAAGGAACTGATTAGGATTCTCTTGGGCAAGGAACTGAATAGCAAGAATGCAGCCCTTAGTGTGTTCCACCAGAAAACCAAAGACCCTAGGGTGTGACGCTTAGGCTCATTTGTGGACTCTTGTAGAATGCCTTAATTTTGCATATTGTAACTGACTTGAATACTCATCAGAGTGTTTTAATGAACCAATTTGGAATGGATTATGTGCCATGTGCGTGTGAGGTATTTTGCAACATATTCTATGTCTTCATTTGATACCTAGAACTTGCCCCGTGTGTGTGCAAAACAAAATAGAAGTTGTTCAGTCTTAGAAGGGATATAGGCATTTCTTTGTTAAGCCAGACATAAATGTATATCCACCTGAAAGCAATTGACCATAGTCAACCCCTTTGAGCTTAAAAGCCCGTTTCTTTGATATCCACGTAACGAACAATACCCAATTGTTTGAATAGCCTGTCTGTTTGAACCCTGTACCTCCCATAAGCACTTGAATTGTTAGCAGATGTGTAAAAGTCAAAGTGTGGGGTTGTGGTTTGGTTTGTAAAGAAAAATAGAAGGAATAGGATGAAAGGTGCAAAAGTGTGAAAGAAAAAAAAAAAAGAAAAAGAAATAAAATGCAAAAGTGAAGGCCACTTAGAAAAAACAAAAAAGAGGACAATAAATAATGCAGTCCTTGATGGTTAGTGGCATGGAAAAGAAAGTTGCACCTAAAAGTAGTGGGGTAATTTATGAAGCAAGTGTGGTAAAAGTTCAGGCCAAGCATGAAAATAGGCTGAATGTTAATGTAATTGTATTAAAAGTGCTTAGGGAGGTTAGTCACTACACCTAAATGTATCTTACCCGTCCCTTAGTCTACATTACAACCAAATAAACACCTATTGATCTTAGACTGAATAAACTCAATTAGTAGAGTATTACACTACGGGAAAGCCTATGGTGTATCTGTGAGGCATATGACTGTTCTCTTTTTGAGAGTGAGTGAATTTTTTCGATTTAAAGTTCCGGCTGTTCTTAATATTATCTTTTGTGGAACTACTCTCAATTGTGTGATGTGAGGGCACGCGATTCATGAAAAAATGTAAGTCTTGACCTCGGTATAGAGTATTTTGAGGAAGTAAGAATGTGGCATGGCATATAGAGTCTCCACTTGAGGCATAGATGTTTCACAACTAGGTACAATACTTGTGAAATGTCATGGTGTGACACCGAATGGTGATGCTTGAGAAGATTAGGCCTTAGAGTGTGGTTTTGCTGCTCGAGGACGAGCAAAGGTTTAAGTGTGGAGTGTTGATAATAGGTGAATTAGACTATATTTTCGCCCCTAATGAACCATACTTTATTCTGTTTTTAAGGTGAATATTGATAACAAAATGCTCTGAGTAGTGTTTCTTGTGCTTTGAAGGATATATCAATTAAGGGAGTTCGAGGCCAATCGAGAAGAACCCGTGAGGAAAGCACAAGAGAAAGGGCTGAAATTGCTGGAATATGGTCCACCGCAACCGCGGCTGGAGCGCGGTGGAGAATTAACCGAAGCAGCATACGAGAATCCCACCGCGGTCGCGCCGCGTTCCTGCCGCGACCGCGGGCGACAACTGGCAAACCTGGAAAATTGAAGGACTTAAGTGCAAAACACGGGAATAAATTGCCAAACCCTATTTAAACATTGTAAATCCGCCCAAGAGAGGGATATTTTGAGTTTTAGATTCAAGTAGGAGGCAAGGCTCATTGTGAGAAGACAAGAAACCATTAGAGTAATATAATGTTGTTGGTGGAACCCGTTGGGGATAAACTTGTTGAGATATTAATATAATTTTGTTTGGTTGTTAATCTCTATTTGTTCGACTACGTTCTTGTTGTAGTTGATTGAAGGGCCCTCAATTAGCTGTGCCTATTTATTATGTATCTACTTGAGAAAGAGTGCATATTTAGGTAGTTGTTTGAACAACACCACTCCCGGAGTATAGGCGAGAGCCATACCCGAGGGTTTAGAGGTTGGATTAGAGATAACGATACCTCAGGTGTAATCTAAAGTGAACTGTAATGCAAACTAGCTAGCGTAACTTGAGAGAGTGCGTCTAGTAAATTATCATAATTACTTGAGAGAGATTTATGATAACTAGAGTGTTCATGATTGATAGAGACAACTAAATCAAAACTATAGGAAGTTCACAAGAAGGAATTTTACCAACGGGGGAAACCATAACCTTAGACCTTTATCATCATTGTTTACACCTTATTGTTAGTTAATCTTTAGTTTATTATTTCTGTTTAGATGTAGTAGTATAAACAACATCAAGTGATATTCACAAAGTTTGAGAAAGTTGACTATTGAGAATTTAGTCATCTAAAGACGACAATTGATACGTTAATTCCCTGTGGTATTCGACTCTGGGCATAATACCTCGGATTATATTTGCAATGCCCGCTTAGTCTTTTAATAGACATAGTTGAGCGTGATCAGCAACTTAGCACTTTGACATCAGTTCTTGCTCCGCCATGGTGACTACCATAAGGCGAAGAATGGAAAGCATCAAGAATAACATTTTGCTCTTCGTACGGTACACATCTTCTAATTACCCCATCCGTACAAATCCGGAAAAGATATGTCTCATCCCAATAATAATCTTGACAATCCCGTTTGAGCTTCTTCCTTTGATTTGAGTAGAACTCATTTGGGATGATTCCACACACAAGGATGTTTTCTAGATCCGCTAACCATGGCACCTCCTTCATTGAAATTACCAAGAGTTGCTCATAGGGGAAGGAGTCATTGAATTCAAGGCCATCATGCCCTTCCTCCTCCAAACAAGACAAGTGATCCGCCACTTGATTTTCACTCCCTTTTCAATCTTAGATGTCAATATCAAACCCTTGCAACAATAGAACCCATCTCATCAACCTAGCTTTGAATCTTTCTTTCTCATAAGATAGCGAAGTGCCACATGATCCGTATGAATAATAACCTTTGCACCCATCAAGTATGGGCGGAGCTTCTCAATTGCAAACACAATGGCAATGAGCTCTTTCTTTGCAACAATGTAATTTACTTGGGCATCATTCATGGTCTTATTAGCATTGTAGACTGGATGAAAAACCTTGTTGATGCGTTGCAGCAAAACCGCTCCAACCGCTACATCACTAGCAACACACATGAGCTCAACAGGAATACTCCAATTAGGAGCGGTGATAATGCGAGTGGTTGTCAACTCAAAATTTAGAAATTCAAAGGCTATCATGCAATAATCATTGAAGTGAAACTTAACATCTTTCTCTAAGATCTTGCACAAAGGGTTCAACACTTTAGAAAAATCCTTTATGAAGTGCCGGTAGAATCCTGCGTGACCCAAGAAACTTCGCATGCCTTTTACTGAAGTTGGAGGTGAAAGAATTAAACTTGCATACCCTTCATTCGGAAACACCCAGTATGGAGCCGCTCGTGGTGGAGGTGGGGGTGAAGCGGACACATTGTCTTGAGGCGCTCGACTTCATCTATTGGCTTGAGGTTCAAGAGGGACCTCATCCATTTGATCATCCTCAACGTCTATATGCCCCAAAGCTATATTTCAGAGCTAATTTTTTGCCATGATTGCACCTACAATAACTCAATACGTTAGTAACAAGGAAGGAAAAAATATATACCTTAAAACACACCAAACACTATTTTTAGCTCCCCGGCAACGACGCTAAAAATTGATCTCGTCCAATTTAACACATCAATTCAAGGTTATAAAACGGTCGATTGCAATGATAGTACCCAACAAGAGTCGGGGTCGGTTTCCACAGGGAGCTATATATTGGATTTAGAAGTATATATTGTAGTGTGAGTTTGACTATCTCAATTTACACTTCCACAAATTGGGGTTGTTTTTATGTCTAATGTAAAACTAAGGTTGCAAGTTGAGAAATAAACTAAGAAATTGTTTTCATTGTTGTTCAAGTTTTGGAAAAAGCCTAGGGCTATGACTTTCACCTAGGTTTTTGCCTAATGTGAGATAAACCTTAATGCTTATTTTATTGATCGGGGTGTATTATAGATATCAACTCTCAATTACCCACTCAATACCTCTCGGTCAGAGAGTGATTTTGCCCATCTCAAGTCAGGTTGTTACTATCTCCAGGTTGAACCCTTTAATTGAGATTATTAATATCACAATTGACCCAATTTCTTGTTAGCCAAGTTTTTCTACACTAAGTCTGTCTTTCTCAAGTAAAAACTAAGTCAATTAGGCATGAACTAATGATTACAACCATTAATTCCACAAATGAAAGCATAAACAAGGCTAAATAATAATTACCCAACCATAAACATGCATTAAATTAAACACCCATAAGGTTTACACACTAGAGTTGGCTCACAAACTTAGTATAAATCTAGCTACTAATGCTTGAAATTGAATAAAAAGAATAAGAAATGATAATTAATCTCATATCGTAAACTTTAAATGCCACCACTATAACTTTTGTTCCTTTGTGTATTATCAATATCATGGCATTTAATAATTAGTTCCTTGGGTCCCATAATGTATATCTATCCCAGACACTCCAAAACTTAAACATTTGTCCATACCTTCATCTTTGTGACGTTAATATTTTTCTTTCAAGAGTTGTTAATAAGCTATGTAATTACCATTAATCCAACACTCGTTATTTGATAATATAATTATTTCCAAGTATCTCAATAACTTTGTTCTACTCAAATAATTCATTTAGCTTGGGTTTGATCAAATTACATCCCTAGGCTCGAATTAAATCCCAATTATTCATAGAAGTTACGATGCTTTACATTTCACCACTTAGAAACATTCATCATCGAATGTAAGTCTTTAGTCACATTTAAATCCAAGAGTTTATCATCCAAGCTTTTCTTTCACTTGTAATCTCTCAGCAGAGTTTCTTTGTTTTTAAGCTCATTCAAATTTCAACCTAACTCCGAGCCACAAGAATACAACATAAAAGTCCCCACACAGCTCTACTCATCACAACTACATCAATAAATGCCTCAACGACTTTATATACCTCCAACCAGCTTTATAGAGCCTCATGAGACAAGTTTAACCACAATGAGCATGTAAATGACTTATTACATCACAAAGTTATACTGAATCCCAACTCACAAGTAAGGTAAATAAATTACTTATTCGCTCCATGGATTTAAAGCATGATAAACTCCAAACTCAAAATTTCTAGGAAATAGTTATACCTGAAGTCGCGAACAAGTGAGGGTATCCTATTTTAATATCCTCCTCGGCCTCCCAAGTAGCTTCCCCAATGTCATGATTACGCCATAACACTTTAACCGAAGTTATGTCTTTAGTCCTCAACCTACGGTCTTGCCTTTAAGAATCTCAACCAGTTCTTCTTCATAAGTTAAACTGTCATTTATTTCTACTACATCCGGTGAGATGATATGAGCAGGATCTGGCATATACCTCTGTAGCATCGATACATGAAAAATAGGGTGAACCAAAGTCATCGATGCAGGTAACTCTAGCTTGTAGGCTACTTCACCAATCCTTTTCAAGATTCGATATGGACAAATGAATTTAGGACTTAGCTTTCCCTTCTTCCCAAATCTCATAACGTCCTTCATTGGCGATATTTTCAAGAACACTTGATCACCCTCTTTAAACACCAACTTACGTTGATGTACATCTGTATAGCTTTTTTGTCGGCTCTGAGCGGTCTTAAATCATTGTTCAATCAAATTCACCTTCTCTAAGGCATTATGTACAACATTAGGACCAAGTAGTCCTACCTAAGTCGGCTCAAACCATCCAATATGTGACCTACAAAGTCGTCCCTACAAAGCCTTATAGGGAGCCATCTGGATACTATCATCATAGCTATTATTGTAGTCAAATTCAATCAGAGGTAAATGTTCATCCCAATCCCCAAAAAAATCAAGGACACAAGTCCGCAACATATCCTCAAGCGTCTGAATAGTTCTCTTATCCTGTCCATCAGTTTGTGATTGAAAAGCGGTACTCAGATTGACACTTGTACCCAATCCTTTATATATGCAGTTAACTAAGCCCCTCTATCAGATAAAATGGAAACTGGAATACCGTGAAGTCTGAAAATTTCTTTCAAGTACAACTTAACATACTGTGGTGCCATGTCAGTCATCTTTACCGGTAAGAAATGTGTTGAAATTCGTAAGTCGGTCTACAATCACCCAAATTGAGTCATGCTTCAAGAGAGTGTGAGGTCAACCCACCACAAAGTCCATATTAATCATCTCCCACTTCTAAAGTGGAATCTCAATATTCTGAGCCAACCCACCAGGTCTTTGATGCTCAGCTTTTACTTGTTAGCAATTTAAACATCTAGTGACACAGTTTGAAACATTTTCCTTCATTCGATTCCACCAATAGATCTCCTGCAAGTCCTTGTACTTTTTTGTGGACCCTAGATGTATAAAATATCTCGAGATGTGTGCCTCAGCCATAATTTCATTACGAAGTCCATCAACATCTGGCACGCACAAACGACCGTTCATCTTTAACACCCCATCCTCGTCAAGAGAAAATGCAAGTATATCTTTAGATTGTACACTATTTCGAATATTCACCAAATTTGGATCTTAAAATTGCTTAGCCTTGACATGCTCAAGAAGAGAGGAACGTGTTGTGGCACAAGCAACAATGTCTTTAGCTATCGGTAAATGTTCCAAAGTACCTCCTGACTTTCAGATTTGTGCTTTGGCCACCACATTTGCCTTTCCCGGATGATAATGAATGCTTAAATCATAATCCATCAATAGTTCTAACCATCTCCTTTGCCTCAGGTTTAATTCCCTCTGCTTGAATATATATTGCAAGCTTTTATGGTCGGTGTATACTTCATAGTGCCGACCGCACAAGTAATGCCGCCAAAATTTCAAAGCAAATAGAACCGCGACAAGTTTCAAGTCATGGGTCAGATAGTTCTTCTCATGGATCTTCAATTGTCTAGAAGCATAAGCGATAACCTTATCTTTCTGCATCAATACACAACCCAACCCAACTCTAGAGGCATCACAGTAAACCACAATGTCACCCAAACCTGTTAGCAACGTCAACACCGACGCCGTAGTCAGTCTAGCTTTCAACTCTTGAAACCTTTCTCACAAGCATCTAACCACTGAAACTTTGTTACTTTCTACGTCAACTTGGTTAACAGAGATGCAAGAGTAGAAAATCCTTTAACAAACCGCCCATACTAGCCTGCTAATCCCAAGAAACTACAGATCTCTGTCGGTGTAGTTGGTCTAGGACAACTCTTAACCGCTTCAATCTTTTGTGGATGAACCTTAATTCCTTCACAAGATACCAAATGACCCAAGAATTCCATGGATTCAAGCCAAAATTCACACATAGAGAATTTGGCATATTACTCATGTTCCAAAAGCATCTGCAACACTATTCTCAAATGATTGGCATGCTCCTCTTGACTTCACGAATAGACTAATATGTCATCAATGAAAAGAATCACGAACCTATCAAGAAATTGTTTTAAACCCCGATTCATTAGATCTATAAGGGTTGCGGGTGCATTTGTTAGTCCAAATGACATCAACAAAAATTCATAAAGCCCGTAGCGGGTCTGAAAGCCGTTTTGGGAATATCCTTCTCTTGGATTTTCAACTGATGATACCTCAACCATAAATCAATTTTCGAGGTTGTGGTACCTATTCTTGATGGTCACTTTGTTAAGTTTCCTTTAGTCGATACACATCCTCAAAGAAGCATTTTGCTTTTTTATAAATAGCACTGGTGCACCCCAAGGAGATACGCTAGGTCTGATAAACCTTTTATCCAGTAAATCTTTCAATTGCTCTTTCAATTATCTTAACTGGGCTGGAGCCATTCGGTACGAGGGAATAGTTATCAGTTGCGTATCTGGCACCACATCTATCCCAAAGTCGATAACCCGATCTGGTGGAATAACTGGAAGCTCATCAGAAAAAACAACGGGAAACTCGTTAACAATTGGCACATACTGAATGCTTTCTACCTCTGCAGTTGTGTTAGTGACTCTGACTAAATGATAAAGACATCCCTTCGTGATCATCTTCTTCACCTTAAGGTATGAAATACATTTACCTTGAGGCTTAGCAATATTGCCCTTCCACTCACGAACTGACTCATTAGGAAACTCAAACTTAACCACTTTAGCATGACAATCAAGAATGGAGTAACACTTGTATAACCAATCCATCACCATAATCACAACAAAGTCAACCATATCTTCCACCAGAGTCGACAAAGAAAATGGTTCAAGTAGTTATTCTGGCTCTAACTAAAAATCCAAAGAAAAGTACGGAGTGACATAGGAAAAAGTAGATCTAGGATCCATAAGAGCATAAGCATCTAGAGCATAAATAGTAAGTATACCTGTGACGATAGCATCTGAAGCCTATGCAGTAGGGTGAGCAGGCATGGATAGAAACGAGGATGAGTCCCCTGAGAAGTAGCAGTTGTTTGGGGAACCTTTCATGCACTGTGCCCATTATGGGCCCCATTACCCCTAGGTAGGGGCGGTTCAACCAAAGTAGTAGCCATAGAAGGCGTCAGATGAGCTCTCAAACCCTGTTGCCCGTTAAGGCAAACTTTCGGATATAATGTAACGACCCTGCCGGTCGTTTCGTAGAATTTGCACAATTATTCATGTTGTTTCCTTGTCATGCATTGTGTATACTGTTTAGGATGTGTTGGAGTTGGTTTGTTCGGGTTTGGAATGGTTGTAGTGAGAATTGAGACACTTAGTCTCTTTAAATAGCCTTATAGTTCAAAAGGTAAACTGGGAGTTGACTTATTGGTAAACGATCTCGGAATGCGGAATTTATGGCTCGGATAGCTTCGTTAGGTAATTTGGGACTTAGGAGAGTATTCGAAATGTATTTTTTGTGTCTGGTGTAGAATTAGGCTTGAATTGGCAAAAGTTAGTTTTTGGCGATTTTCGATCGGTAGTGGAAAATAGGATATCGGGGTCAGAATGGAATTCTGAAAGTTGGAATAGGTTCGTAATGTAATTTTTGATATGTGTGCAAACTTTCAGGTCAATCGGATGAGTTTTGGATGGTTTCGGCATCTTTGGTGAATTTTAGAAACTTCAAAGTTCATAGGCTTGAATTTGATGTGATTTTTGTGTTTCTGCGTTGTTATTGGTGGTTCGAGGGCTCGACTAAGTTTGAATGAGGTATTAGGATTGGTTGGTAGGTTTGGTTGAGGTCCCCATGGGCCTCGGGTGTGTTCCGGATGCTCAAACGAGCATTTTAGCCTTAAGCTTGTTGCTGGTTTTTCTGGTTTTACAGCATCAACCATTTATTCACTGCAATCGCGTGAGTTCATCTGCGACCGCGTAGAGTAAGATGAAGCCAAGAAGATTTTATGAAATGCGATCGCGAGGGTAGGATTGCGATCGCGTAGGGTGTGCAGCCTTGGTCACTGCGTTCACGTGGGGATCCTTGCGTTCGCGTAGAGGAACTTAGGCATCAGGAGTTGGGAAGTATCCCTACGCGGTCACGTGAAGCCAACTGCGATCGCGTAGGCTTGAGTGGGCTGAGGAATGCATTCGCGAGCCATCCCCTGCGATCGCGTATAAGAGATTTTGGGTGCGTGTTGGTTACTCTCCGCGATCGCGACTGGAAGTCTGCGATCACGATGAAGAAAAGTGGTCTGGGCAGAATGTTTAAAGGTTCAAACGAGGGTTTTAGGCCATATCTCAAAACACCATTAGAGAGCTCGGGAAAAGGAGGATTGGGAAGAGATTTTCAGTGGGATTCTTGTGGTAAGTGTTCTTCAATCACTTTTGGTCTAATTTCATGAATTAGTCTTTATTTATATCATGTAATTTGAGAAATCAAAATGGAAATTGGGGAAGAATGGGAGGAAAAAATTGGAAATTTCTTTTGATGATTTGAATATGCATTTGAGGTAGGATTTTGGTAAATTTTATATGGTCAAACTCATGAGGGAATGAGGATTCTAGTTTTGTGATTTTAATCAAAGTCCGAGACATGGGATCGGGGGTCGGGTTTGGCCAATTTCGAGAATTGTGCCTAATTTTGATAGTTTTCGATTGGGTTTCGTTTCCCTAGCATATTTTGATGTTGTAAATCTGATTTTGATAGACTCGGAGCATTTGGGAGCCGATTCGAGGGGCAAGAGTATTGCGGAGTAGTGTTTTGGGCTATTTTGAGGTAAGTAACAATTGTAACTCTAAACCTGAGGGTATGAAACCCCGGTAGTTTATATTGTTTTGGTAAATGAGGTGACGCACATGCTAGGTGACGAGCGTGTGGGTGTGCACCTATAGGGATTGTGACTTGGTCCGTCTCGTAGCGACTATTAAGTCGCGTAATCGATTTGAAACCTTACGATATCCTGTATTTTAGAAATCTACACTTGTTTATGGGATGTAATCCATGTTTGGGGCCTTATGCCGACCTGTTTAAATCTTCAGAGGTACTTTTATACTATTCTCACACTATCCTGATAGAACAGTTGTAAACTCAGTCATGTTTTCTACTTGTTGTTATTTTCACTGTTATCACACTATTTTGAAACTCTGAGAGGTATTTTGGGGCTGAGTCCTGTGAGTGAGATGAGTTTCCCGAGTGGCTTGTGAGGATGACTGAGTGAGGTCGAGAGCCGAATATGTGAGGATAGATATGGATCGGGCTGCACGCCGCAGCAATATATATAATATATTATATATTATATATGGATCGGGCTGCACGCCGCAGCAATATACATTATATATGGATCGAGCTGCACGACGCAACAATATACATTATATATGGATCGGGCTGCTCGCCGCAACAATATATATATTGGATCGGGCTGCACGCCGCAAAAACAAAGTGCTTGGTCCGTAGGAGCCCTTCCGGAGTCTGTACACCCCCAGTGAGCACAATCAACTATTATAATGGATCGAACTGCACTCCGCAGTGTATTATATATGGATCGGGCTACGCGCCACAACAATATATGTATATATATGTATTGGATCGGGCTGCACGCCGCAACAGTTGAGTGGATATCTGGTACTTGTTGAGTGAGAGTGCTTAGTGAGAGCATGGCATACTGATAGTGGAGACATGAGTGACTGAGATACCTTGTTATGAGAGATATTGTGCTTGAAAGGCGGATACCTTGTGAATTTTACTGTTTTTCTCACTCTTCTTTATACTGAGCTTTTCTAACAAAAGGTTAACTACTATTTTTACAAAACTATGATTTATATATGCTCGTTTTTGCACTCAAGTTTTTAGTTACTTTGGTTACTTACTGAGTTGGCGTACTCACGTTACTCCCTGCACCTCTGTGTGCAGATCCAAGTACCAGACCAACTCACTAGTTGACTTCTCGTGTGCTTCGGAGTTGACCAGGGATCGAGGTAGCTTCCCAGCGTCCACAACTGACCTTCCTTCCCTTCCCATTTCTAGACTTTTGATGTTTTGGACATGTATTCGTGGAAAAGATACATTTTTATACTTTGTATTTTCTACACTAGATGCTCATGACAGTTGACTCTCGAGGTCTGGGGGCGGTTTAGATTACTTGTATTTATTATTATTCCTGTTGAAATTGTCTTAAAGGTGGATCTTTATCAGTTTATGAGTTTATATTTCTATAAAACAGACAAAAGTTGATTTCACTGTTTAAAGGGCTAGACTAGTTTCACGATAGGCACCATCACGACCCTTATTGATTTAAGGTCGTGGAAATAACCCATCAACTTGCAACCATAGCACGGACCACGGGGTCCCCTAACAACACTAGACTGTCACTAATGAGAACCCACACTACTCTGAGCCTGTTGTGCAGTACGGTGGTCACTCTGAACGGTCCTAGACTTGTTTTCCTATCAAGTACTATATGCCACTGGGGGGGGGGGGGTACTAGAAGATGTCTGCATCCTAGACTGCGGTGGGCCAAATTGCCCTCTGCTGCTCTGCCCCTTGCCCGAAATAGGCACTGCATCGAAAGTGCCAAAATTCCTGGCCTTTTTTGTTCTTCTCCTTATTGTCCCTCTCCTCCTGATGAATCCTCTTGAGATCCATTGCAAATCCACCAAGTTAGTAAAGGTTGTGTTTCTCCTCCCACTAGTTGTATCTTTTCTGATGCCCAGATCAAGCCACGAGCAAAGCGATCAATATTCTCCATCCTTAGTGGGGATGAGGTGAGAAGCATAACAGGATAACTTCTCAAATTTGATGCTATACTCTAGGAAGATCATGATATCTTGCTTTAAGGTCTCAAACAATATCGCAAGGGCAACTCTCACTCCCGACGGTAACCACTTCTTAGTGAATATCTTGTTTAAATCCACCCATATCATTGGAGGTGCATCCTCCGTTCGACTCTTCTCTACCCCTTTGAACCATAGGTCAACAATGCCTTTCAATCGGTAGGCTGCCAATCGATCCACCCGGTAGTCTTTAACTCCCAGCAAAGTAGTAACTTTCTCAACTTCCTCCATGAAGTCTTGAAGGTATGTTGTACGATATGTAGCGGTGAAAACTGGCGACTCAAGACTCACAAATTTCATGGCCAACTGCGCCATGTCCTCAACCATTGGTTCTCTTTTCCCTCCTTGTTGGAGTGTCTAAATACCAACTTGAAGGTTCTGTTGGGTCTACATAGCCATGAGATCAGAAAAAGTATCCGTAGCTTTTCTAATATCAGCGAGGGTCTTTTCCAAGTGATTTGGTCCTGAAGGTGGAGCAGGTGCCTCATTTCTGGACTATCCTTGGAGCCATTGCAACTGGCACAGTCTATGCTCTTGCAGCCTTCGAAGGCCGGCCCCTAGGTCTAGTGTGTACCCCTCCTGAACCCTCATCGGGTATAGGAGAAACGTCCCGATTCATATTACTGTCACACATGTTCATCATGTTCGGCCAATTAATATATCGTACAAGTTAGGAAATATTTCTTAGCTCTATTGCACGATTCTAGAATAAGAAGAAAGAGTGAAACATTCTTATAATGTCCATATAGCCTTCTCGGTATAAGTGTGGTGCACACACACTAATAATGAGAACTCTACCAGACATGTTTCCATAGACTCCTAGGACTCGAATTAGAGCCAAGGGCTCTGATACCAAATTTGTCACGACCAAAAAATACGTGACCAACACTCGGTACTCCACTCGACCCGAGTAAACAATCCATAAATTAATACTCATCTATATGCCAAATAGATGTATGCGAAAAACTCTTCAAATATAATCATTTCAAGATATAAAACAAAACATGAATAATATCTTTAAGTAAATATTTTCCTTTGAAAGAAAACTTCGTAAGGATAAAAGGAAGTTTCATTCATGCATGCCATATGAGTAACCATAGGATTACAACCCAAAATTGAATACTCCTATTGTCTATGGAATCTCTATGACACGGAATGAAATAGTCAACCAAGGCATAACACGGTGGCTCAAAAGAATAATAATATAATAAAGTCTTCTACGAGTCCAAGTGTGAAGTCTCACCAAAAAACGCCAACAGAAAATGTAGAGTTTTCCTAACCACGTGGCCCATGTTGCTCAGGTCCAATCCTTGAAAACAGAATTAAAAATGTGGCTGAAAGGCCTAAGCTCCATATGCCTAGTACGAATCATGAACCGTTCCCCAAAAGAAAATAGGACAACATTTAAGAAGATATAAGATATGCGATAATAGTTGATATAAGAAAGAAGCCTTGATATCGATTAACAATTTAGAAAATAAAATAAAATAAATAATGTAAAACATATTTCAAAATCTTCCTTTAGCATTAATCTTGGAAAAATCAAGTTAGAATTTTCATTTACGGTAATAAAATAAAATAATATGGTAAAACATATTTTAGTTATCTTTCACCTATCTAGTCAAATACCCTTATCCCTCTCATTGATATTTCTTTGTTGCTCGTCCGATGTCTTTTGTGATCAATTGTTATTTGCTTAATTTTTAGTAGTTCACAATAGTAATAGTTATCAAATCAATTATTAATTTTCCTGGATAATAATCAACTGGAGATTATTTGAACATTGTTTAAATCTAATCCTTATGGAGATGATAATAAATCTATACTATCTTTGACTAGCGAACAATAATTTATTAACGAAGCCAAATCAACTATGATTTATTGGGTTCTACGCCTACATGGGAACATGTAGTTTCATGACCTATTGACGAAAATTATCCAAGGTCAATCTCGGTGAACTAAAGTAACTCCCAAAACCTTTACATTTATTAACAAAGCCAAATCAACTATGAGAATAGTTAAATCCAAGATATGTCAAGACTTATGTATTTTTATTTTAAAAATACTACGAGTGTTATTCATCCTTCATTTAGTTTTAAAATTTAAAATAAATTAGTTCAAGAAAAACAATATTCGTAGCACTTAAATCCTTTTATGATGCATGAAGTAGTACAATCCCAACTCGCTTTTCCTCACAAGCTAGGACTCACATTTAGAATTTTTATTTAATCACATTTTGATATGATTTTGGATTAAAGCTCCGAGGGTAGTAAGTTTCAACGTATCTCAAATTGCTTCCAACCTTACCCCAAATAATCCAATAATTCCAATGAGTCACAATCAGCATATACGAACTCACATAATTCAATAACGCGTCACAACAATACCAACTAAGTGTCTAACACTTAAATCCAATTTCATAAGTTTAGAAAAAATCCTCATTTCATCATTTGAAGGTCAATCCTTGAATTTTAAATCCAACTCATTCATTAAACTTGTTATGAGATCTAGTCGTTCCACTAGAAACTCAAAATAACATCGTTCAAACAAGATCCAATACTATTCATCATCCCTAAAACCAACTCTTCAATTTAAGGACTAGCTTCCAGGATTTCATGAATAGATGTCAAATCTAACTTCACAAATATACTCTACTACGTCCATGGAGTATAGTACAAAAGATTGGTGTTACGACCCAAATTCTCCCTTCGTGAATTGTCGACGACACCTAGTCTCTACGACTAGGTAAGCCTAACACTTTTGGCGGAAAAAAATGGAAACATGAAAATTAACAGCTAACAGTAATAGATAATTAAAGTAATTAATTGAGATGCCGCTCGGTCTGAAAAAGTACAAAACACTCCCAAGGCCCAGAACATCGTAAGTCACAAACTTCTACGAGTCTTACTGTTCTTTATATCATTGTCCATAGAAAAGAGGGAAAAATGAACATAGGGGGTGGAGGGGAACTACGAGGATCTGCAGGCGCGAGCAGATGTACCTTGAAGTCTCCGGCAGTAGCGACTGCAACAATAAACGAGGAAGGTAAGTGTTGATATCCAATTTTTCCTCAAATTATTTTCAAACTGGTATATAAGCTTTCAAAATCACTCTTTGCAATAATAAGTATTTTTCCTAATTTTTCCATATTTTATCTAAATTATTTCCCTATTTATTTAATATTGTATATTTTTATAATTCACAAATTGTACTCTAAAATAATTTCAAAAATATTCTTTTAGTTCATCATGTCATTTATAATCACTTTTTACTTATTAAAATTCGATTATTTCGTAAATTGGCCAATTGGGTCTTATTTAATTTCAATTACGATAATTTTGCAATTATAGCCCAATTGAACATTGTGTATTATTTTAATTCGAAGCTTATGCATTTTTTACACTTAATATTATTTAATTACTGTAATTTCATCTATTTAAACTCAATTTCATTTTTTGTACAATTATTGGTTGTTTATTTAATTATTTATCTATTTTTGGGTATTTAATATTTAGCCATTTATTATTTAATTTCTAGCCTGATTTTAAATCCCAACCCACCCAATTAATTAACCCAATTACAACCCAGCCCAAAACCCATCAAATAACCCGACCCAGTCCCAAGCCAATCTGAGCCGTTGATTAGATTATATCAATGACCCAGATTTTTGTTACTTAAATTAAACTAACCTAACCCCTCCCCCTCCGTCTCATTCCCTTCGAGACGGTTCATCTCTCTATCTCTCTATCTCTCTCTACAACTCTCTAGAAGTCTCCTTGACTTCGTCTTCTCCAATGATCTTCAGTCATCTTCTCCGGTGGATTCTCACCGGAACCTTGGTTCCCTGTCATCTCCTGGTCATCCACTCACTTCTCACCTGCTCAGTGATGCCCTGAGTTCTTCAGACGATCCTGGAGCGGTCCCCTCACCTCCTTTGAGCTTCTTGCCACTGTCCGGCCAACCCCCGGCCATTTGAGTAAGTTTATAGTTTCTCCGGCCTAAATCTATGCCATCTCTGAGGTTTGCCCTCTTTTCTGGGTTCCACGAAACCCTAATTTTCTACATCTTGATCTTTCTTAAAGATCTGTTCTATATTTGCAACATTATGAGGTTTATCTATGATTTTCTCCGGAAAATTTCATCTTTTAAACAATTTCAAAACTAGGGTTTCTCGACCCCGTTCTCAAAACAGTTTTCCTTTCAATTTTTGATCTTTTTATCATCTCTACTGTGTTTTAAACAAGCATCTTGTGATTTCATGTTGCCTTGACTGTTATGTTGAAACCCTAGTTTTGGGGTTAATCTTTATTATGTGTATCCGTTTTTCACTCGACTATGTGTATTCGTGTGTTTTTGTTTAATTCAGTGTTATGACGTTTTCCTGCTGATTATCTCTTTGTGTTACTGTTGTTTAAATGTTTAATTATTGATTTACCTTATTTATTGTTCACCTATTGATTTTATACTGCCTTTTCCCGGGCTTGTGATGTTTCCTTGGATACATAATTGTGTATTCTCTTTGTAATCCTGTACTAATTTTTGATTCTTTCCATACTTATGTGATGCTTTATTTGAATAAGTGATTTTGTATGTCCTTTTTAATTCTGTACCAAATTTTGAGTGCTTTCCTTACTCATATGATACTTTCCTTAACTATTTTGGATTCCCTGTGATCTGCAATTGAATCCGAGATTCTTTTAGTTGGTTTTCAAACTAATACCCTAATTTATTTTATAAATGTAGTTTCAACTTTCCTTAATCATATACTTGGCTTTATTTATGTATTATGTGATTTCCTTGTCTCTAATTAAGCAAAATCAGTCTTATAAATTGATTGCTTTTCCTTTTGAACTTGGCTCCTTAATTAAAGGAGTCCAGTGTTTTAATTGATACTAATTGGCTGTATTTCCATAACTGTGCACCCTTTACCTATGTGACTACTCGTTTTATTAAACTATATATATACCCTGTCCTCTCTCTTTATACACACACAGAAACACACACTGAACACACTCTCTTGATCACTCAACACACACAGGCATCTGCACTATTTGTGCTCTTTCTTGCTGTATCTCTTTGGCTCTATTTGCTTCTCTCTATCCTTGCCTATTATTAGCCGGCTGCAAGCCAAGGCTAATAGTGCTATCATTTTGCTCTCTTCTGCTCGACTCTCTCTCTTAACACTGGTATATTCTAGTTAAGTTTACAACATCCTCAAACAATATGTTTCAATTTTGGTTAAGATTTTTGTTGTTTCTTTTGTGCTTTTACTTATGGTTCTATTGCCTACCATGTAATTAGTATGTCTCATCTCTCTATGATCTCTCTTCTTCTTCTAGTCTATCAGGACTCACGTTTCCCTCTCTATGATTAATCATGGCTTATGTGATCTTTTACTGCTTCATTCTGCATATTTAGCATCTCTTCATGTATTTTTCTCTATCAATTGCCTGGCTTCTAATGCACCTATAACACTTAGTATTCTCAGACTTATATCTATAATATTGGCATATCATACTTTGTGAAAATCTGTAACTTTATTCTAATGACCGATTACTGCAAATATGCTGCTATTATTACTTGTCCCAATCCCTTTCCCTCTTTGTGTTTGCCTTTTCTTGAATTCTGCATACTTGCTGAGTTGTGACCATTATGCTGTTTCCTTTTCAAACTAATTTTACAGTAAAAGATCTTTACACTATTCTTTAAAGTCCTGTTATTTCAAAACTCCTTTTCAAAACTTAACTCTTTTTAACTACTCCTTCCTTCACTTCACACTATTCTTAGACCTTTAGGATCCACCCCCTCAGTGTGAGCACTGCTTAGGTGATTCTACACTGCACCTATCTCAACTTTGGTAATTGCTGGGTGCTGGTATTGGCCAGGGCCCTCACAAGGACCTTTGGGAGCTTTGCCGCACCTAGGTTGTGTAAGACTGTGAGGCTCAAAGAGGGTGAGGCTGGAAGGTTAGGCCTGTTTGAAGGCTCTCTATAGAATAACTTCTTATTTTCCTCTTTGCAATTACTGTAATTCATTTGCTATGGCGTGTAATAATTTATAAATAAACTATTGGGATTGGATAGTGAATATGGGAGGGAATTATGCATGTTTAGTGTAGTATGGGTAGAAATCATGACTTAGGTTTTATTTCCTTACGTGCGCAATAGTATCATGCTTAGGACATGCATACCATACATTAAAAATCATGTTTAGGTTCTTCATTTTAACATGCCTATTATATCCACGCCTAGTATAACTTAATGAGTAATAAAGACTGCCATAATGTATTGCTCATGCATTTTATAAACATGACATATAGAAATCATGCCTTAAGGTGATACCTTGTGCATTAAATATCCTGCCCTTAGGACTTTTTATTTGTCAGAATCTGAACGTCTAGTTAACATGCTTTAATACTCCTATAAAATTGGTTAACATATTTAAACAATTTCCTACAAACATGTATTTATTAAAATCAGAATCCAAATGCGCATGTTCACTCTTTAAAAATAGGTAGGCAATGTATATAACGCCTAGGCAAACCTTAGGCCTAATACGTATTAAAATCAAATCAATCATGTTCTTCTAGTTTAATCACTTTCTTTAAAAATTTTGAACACTGTTGCTCCAACTCCTTTTTTATTTTACTGAGGCTCATCTACTTTTATTAAAGCTCCTGCTCTATCTTAAACAGTCTCGAAGTTGTGCATCTATTTGTTTTACTGAGTTTTACTGACTCCTGCTCTATTATGCCTTCAAACTACTGGTTTTGTTTCAAAATGCCTCATTTTGCTCAAAATCGTGCCATTTCGAATTCTTGTTTTGTATGTCCTTCAAGTCACTATATTTTGATACCATTTTACTACTTCTTTTGCTACAGTTCTTTGAAAACTAATAGCTATTACTCTATGTTGAGCCACTGTATTTAATTCACTTATCTTTTAAAATCATTTCAAACCCATGATTTAATAACTTTCATCTATGTTTACTAAAAGCTTTTAATCACTGCATATTTTCAAGTTTTTACCGCTGCCTTTAACTACTGTATATTTTGAAATCAAACTATCAGTTTTAATTAAAGTTTCTGCCTTCAATTAAATTTTCTGACCCAGACTCCTACTATTTTACTAAACTTCCTATTTTCAAACTCCTGTCCTGAGACTTCAATTGTGTTTGAGACGTGCTACTTACATGTTTATGTGTGGAGGGACCTGTGAGCCTTTCTTTGTCTTTATATGTTCCCCATATGTGCAGTCCTACTTGTGTAACGACCCAGCCGGTCGTTCCATAGATTTTGCATTAATATTCCTGTTTATGCCTTTTCATGCACTGGTTATACTGTTGAGGATGTGTTAGAGTCGGTTGGCTCGGGTTAAGCATGGTTGCAGTGAGAACTGAGACACTTAGTCTCTTAAAAATAGCTTTATAGTTGGAAAAGACAATCGGGAGTTGACTTATTGGTATACGACCTCGGAATGCAGATTGTATGGCTCGAATAGCTTTGTTAGGTGATTTGGGACTTAGGAGTGTGTTCAAAATAATTTTTTGATGTCCGGTTTAGAATTAGGCTTGAATTGGCGAAAGTTGGAGATTTAGAAGTTCTTAGGCTTGAATTCGACGTAGATTTGGTGTTTTAATGTTAGTTCTGGTGTTTTGAGAGTGCAACTAAGTTTGAATGATTATATGTGATGTGTTGGTATATTTGGTTGGGGTCCCAAGGAGCTCAAGTGAGTTTTGGATAGGTTTGGGTTGCGTTGTGCTCATTCTTATGCTTCGGCGTCGTTTCTTCAAGCATAAATAATATCATATTGAACAAATGAGCTTCGATTACTGTTTTGAATGAAGTATTGAATCCGTATCGTAATTACGGACCCGTAGAAAAAAGACTCATCGAATTTGGACATCGTATGAGGATTTTATGGCCATTTTACCAAGGTTGCCCAGATTCTTCAAATTAATTAAGAAATTGCCCCTGATGGCGTATTAAAAACCTACACTATTTGCAAATCTTAAAACTTACATATCTCCTTCATTATAAGATCAAATTGAGTGATTCAAAAGCCTAAATTGATTAGAATTTCACAAGAAATACATTGGGAGAAGTAAAACCCGTGAACAGTATATGTATAACGAGCAATCCGAGTTTTCTTCAAAGTTTTGAATGGGAAGAAGCTTTTGAGGCAATTTTTAAGAGAAGAAATCAGTGTTCTTCATAAAGGTAAGTGTTTTGATCATTAAAACTCGTTTATGGGTGATAATGGAACATAATCTCAGCATTTAATTCATGAAAATCAGTGGAAAAAAGGGGTTTAGGGCTTGAGATTATGAGACCTTTAGGGGTCGATTTGAGTGGTCAAACGGACTCCGATTTTGGCGTTCTTTATATGTACGGACTCGTGAGATGATGAAGAACAGTTTTGTATAAAAATATATGAGTTTCAGGATGCGGTCCCCGGGGGTCGGGCTTTGACCAAATTCGGGGTTTTGAGTTAAATTTGATATCTTTTGATTGGAATNGAGGTTGATTCGGAGAGGCAAGCGTATTGCGGAATAGTTCCGGGCTAGTTTTGAGGTAAGTAATATCTTTAAATCCTGTCCTGAGGGTATAAAACCCCGGTGTATGCACCCTTTCACGGGTTTTGAAATAAAAAGGTGGAAACTTTGGAACATATTTCCTATTTAGGCGACTATTGAGTTGCGAAACCGATTTTTAAGACTATTGAGTTGCGGGATGTGTTTACTATATTTTCCTCACTGGTATGTTATTCTTTTTCACTCAGCCTTTTATGTGATATTGTTTTGAC
>ML290143.1:8438-62682 GCA_005239495.1 Nicotiana undulata | reverse complement strand
TCTTCTCTACTCAAAATATATTTACAAAACTGAAGAAAATGTCCAAAGATGTGCCAAAGATATTATTTCTCTGCCAAAGATATCAAAAAATGGCTGCTAGGTCGAGTATATAAGAGTTGAATTTGGAAAATGTGATTTTACACCTTTGTCCAGATCTAATGCCCGACTATCGCACCTGCGGAAGATTCATCGCAGGTGCGATTCCGCAGGGGCGGAATATTTCTCGCAGGTGCGAGTTCTGAGTTTTGTCACTTTTCCGCAGAAGCGTATGTCTGGTCGCACATGCGGTTCCGCAGGTGCGTGAATTTCACTCGCAGGTGCGAGATTAGGCTGGTTTGACTTCCATCGCAATTACGGACATTTGGTCGCACCTGCGGTTCCGCAGGTGCGTAAAAAGCACCGCAGGTGCGAGTCTTGTGTGCCTGAGCTGGCTTCGCAGGGGCGACAATTCTTCGCAGGCGCGAGGTCGCGCTTGCGACCTATAATCCGCAGGTGCGGAATCACTGAAGGCCTTCATGCACATTTTCACCGCTTTTTGTCCAACTTTCAGTCCAATTCAACACCAACCTTCATAGCATCATTTCCCTGAAAATTGAGCAATTATACACTAACAACGACCTCAAGTTATCATTTAACAATACAAAATCTAATGAGAATAGGCTAAAATGAGTGGTAAAATCACCACTCATCACCCCCGTCTCCGGAAAGTTGCGAAGTATTATTTATGTTGCACGGGGTGATCCTATAGGCTAAAAAATTTAGGACCCCCATCCCTATTAATTAGTTTTCTTTACTTTTCCTAGACTAATTCGCTTAATTTAAGTTCGGTCGGGACCCACCGTTGTGGACCTCGAGGGATGCCTAACACCTTCCCCTCAAGGTAATTTGAGCCCTTACCAATGGTGATGTAAACTTGTATAACATGCGTTATCTTCTCTAGGTGCCCTAACGCACCTTAATCTGTTAGGTGGAGACTTTAAACCAATTCCTTTTTCCCTTTCTCTCAAAAAGGAGTTGTCCAAAATGTCAAAACTCGATTTCACGAGAGAAAGGGGGCGCGACATTTGTATATGCCGAGCGGCAGCGTTTTTTTATTCATATTATCTCCTTATTTTCTTTATTATTGTGTTTTATTAAAATTTTACCCACAAGATTAGGCTTACCTAGTCGTAGAGACTAGGTGCCGTCACGATACCTTTCAGAGGTAAATTGAAGGTTTCAAGAAGGTTCTAGATTAAATTGGAACACTTAGTTCCTAGTTTGGAAGCTTAAACTGTGAAGGTTGGTCGGAATTTAACTTTTGTGTATTTGACATCAGATAAAAGTTTTGATAGTTTTGTTATGGTAATTGTGGACTTAGGCGTATGGCCGAATTTGGATTCAGAGGTTCCTATATTGAATTGACTCTAATTGGCGAAAGTTGGAAGTTTGAAGGTTTGGAAGGCTCATAGGTTTAGTTGACTTTAATGATATTAGATTCGAATTGTGGCTCGGGGAGTTGGAATAGGTCTATTGTGTCGTTAGGGACTAGCAATGCAAAGTTTGGAAATTCCAAGTTGTTTACGCATGTTTTGCGTAAGTTTTGACATTTGAAATTTGGATTAGTTCCATATGCTTGAATTGATGTATGATTCGTGGTTTTGATGTTGTTTGTATTATTTGAGGCCTTGAGTATGTCTATGTTATGTTTTGGGATTGTTGGTGTGATTAGACGGGGCCTCGGGTGTGTTTCGAACAATTTTTCTTTATTTTGGAACTTCTGGTTATCTGATGTTCTAGTATGCATCTCGATCATGAATGGTGTATCGCGATCACGCATAGTATTTTGGTGGCATGTGATGTTTTATCTTTGCGTTCGTGATGGGGTGTTCGTGTTTGTGGAGCATGAGGGCAATGGACTTTGCATTTGCGACTTGGAGTCGCATTCGCGTAAAAGGGGAGGTTGGTTGGGTGCGTCAGGATTTTAGCCTTCGCGTTTGCGTGTGAATAATTGCGTTTGTGTAGGCTCAGCAGCGGTAGGCAACGCGTTCGCAACCAGGTCCTCGCGTTCACATTGGATCTTTAGAGGCAGCTTTTGGTTAGAGCTTCGCGATGGCGAAGTAGATCCCACGACTGTGAAGGGTATCGTTGGGTAGTCACTTAAGTACTCTATTTCGAGGGTATTAGTCATTTTATCACATTTTGATTTTGGGAGCTCGGATTTGGGCTATTTGGGAGAGGATTTTTACGATTTGGATTGGGGTAATATTTTTTACTCGGATTTGTTTATTACTCATGATTCCAACCTTGATTTTAGCGTTTGATTGATGAATCTAAGTGAAGAAATTGGGGATTTTGGTATAAAAAATTAAATAAAATTTGAGTATTTGAACCCTGATTCGGAGTCAGAATTAGATGAAACTTGTATGGTTAGACCCATATTCGAATGGGTGTTCATTATTTATAACTTCTGTTGGGCTTTGGGATGCGAGCTGGGTTGAATTTTTATTTTGATAAAGACTAAGGTTTTATTATTTGGAGTTGTTTCCTACGACATTATTTGATGTTATTAAATTGTTTTTACTAGATTTGAGCCTTTTAGAGGCCTGTTCGTGCGGGAAAGGCTTTTTGGAATTGATTCACGCACTTTGAGGTAAGTAACATGTCTAAACTTGGTTTGAGGGTAATTTTCTCCATTGGATATGGTATTTGAGATATGTTGGGGGTGATACACATGCTAGGTAACGGGCGTATGTGTATGCACTGAGGTATTCATGGATCATGCAGAACTTAGGTTATTACAGGCCTTGTTTGCTAACATGCCTCGTTATATCCGTGTTTCTCTACTTTTATGATTATTTGAGCAATGATTCATGTCCCAATTTATAGGATCAAACTAGGTTTGTTGTTATTGTTGTTGAGCTATGATTCATGTTAGAAATCATGTCTACGTTATGTGCGTATATGTTTGAGACATGATATGGCTATTCTTGTTGTTATGAACTATTTGCCTTAATTGTAGACATACTCTTAGTCATGATGCTATATCCGTGTAAGATATCTTTGTCTCAGTACATTCTTATTGTGATTTCTCACATGTTGTTAATGCCTAGTATATCTAACACTATTGAACTGAGTAATGTGAGATGTGGTTAATTGAGACTTGAGCGATTGGTGAGTGAGTTTGGGAGACGATTTGGTATTGAATTTGATGTGACGTGTACGCCAGGACACATATTGGGCTAAGTGGTTCTGACTAGGGGGCGACGCGTGCACCAGGCCCCATGATTGGGCTATCTGATATAGATTGTTGTCTTATGTCCAATCAGCTCTTCGGCAAGGATCTACCCCTCCGGAGTTTGGTTTTTACAGTGAGCACAGACACAAGGTCATATGTATGTGCTTGAGTGAGGCGTTTATGTCAGGCACCCATACAGTGCTCAGGGATGATATTGTGTGTGAGGGTTAAGGGGCAATTGTGTCAGGCACTATACATGTGCTGAGATATGATATACTTGATGAGTTAATCGCGGTATTTGTTGTTTTTTTCATGTTCACTCGTCATGCAGGTTCCAGGTTGTGATTTCTCCTTTGTATTTGATGGTACTAGATATCCTTATTTGGTATTTTGGACATGAAATCATTGTTAAGTTAAAAACAATATGCTTAGAAAACTCTGTTAAAGAATTCATGCCTTTAGAGCTATGCTTGAAAAGCATGCCTATGTTCCTGTTGTTTGTGCAAAGGTTGAAAATAATATTACTTAAGTTACATCTATTTACTATTATTAATTCTATATTGTAAATATTGTTTATTGGCATTGAATGTTGGGAAACTGCCAAGCTCGTCACTACTTTCAGCTCGAGGTTAGGCTTGTTACTTATTGAGTATATGGGATCGATTGTACTCATACTACACTCTGCACATTATGTGCGGATCTAGGTACTGTTGAGAGAGGTGATTGACAGCTCGAGGCACCTGTACCAGATCATTGGAAATTTCGAGGTAGATGTTGATTTCATTCGCATACCTTGGAGTCCCCTTCTTCTTTGTTTATGTTATCATTGGTCTATCATTCAGACAATTCTGTATTTGACGATTAGACTCTGTATTTAAATTATGTAGTGCCCATGTTCTTGTTGACACTAGATCATAGGATGGTTGTGGTTGCATTATTGCTAATATTTTAGATATTCTATGATTATTCCGCTATTGAGATTATTAAGCTCTATTATTGGGATCATTATTATCGTTTAAATGTTGGCTAGCCTAGCAACCGGCATTAGACGCTTTCACGGCTTCGGTGGGAGTTTAGGTCCAGTTAAGTCTCGAAAAGTGCATCAAGCCATAATTATATTCCTTGGGTGTAGCCACATGATGTACCACATAACTCATATACTCATAATAATAACTTCTGACCACAATAGTTGCTCATTACCAAACCATGTACATGTAATATACCTCATATCAAATAGAAAATTGTTCTAAACCTCCAGAACACTACAAATGATAAAAGAACTTGTAGAAACTCTCCACCCACAAAATCAACAAGTCGTGGAGCTCTCTTGCCCAACAAGGATTGTTGCCAAATTCTGAGCTGACTAATGACTTTATTCTTCTAAACATGCCTAATCCAAATCCGCTTGCTTTAATTTCAGGTCCAACAACCTTATCTCATCAAGTACAAGTTGTCTCACCGACATGGCACACCTAATGCCATTGTCACGCCCCAAAATCGAGGGACGTGACCGGCGCCTAACCAGATGAATCCAATCAAGCGGACCTGGATTGCCTTTCCTACCCAACGTATTACCCCGTGTTCATAACGTACATTATTCCATTTTCCTTTTTTAGTTTTCAACAATAGATACTCCAAAATATACAAGCTACATACAATATTTCTGATTTGCGATCCACAAGTACGAGTGAGTACAACTACCGCCCACAATATACATATACACATACAACCCACACAGTGTCTACGGAGCCTCTAAGAGTTCTTAGGAGTTTTACATAACTTGCCGGAAACAAGGCCCCGGCTATACCTTTACAACATAAGCAAAAGAGGATAGTATAATCCACACGCGGCCCCGAGAGGAAGAGGGGCTCACCAAAACTGCTGAAGAGATTAAGAGGAGGCACCACTAACGACGGGCTGAGCTACCTGCTATGGAACCACCTACATCCATATAAAAGATGTAGCGCTCCCGGCAAAAGGACGTTAGTACTGTGGAATAGTACTAGTATGTATGAACAAACTTTACCCTAAGTACAATCAAGCAATACACAGATAAGAGAGAGTTAATGGAACCAACAAGTATTGCACAGAAACAGAAACAACCAAAATCAAGAGTTCCACAGATTCTTCTTTCAACACCACCATATTCAAGAGTTTCACAGATACTCATTTCAACACAACCACATTCCACCCAAATTACCTCGTCCACCCTTATTACCTCGCCCACCCTTATTACCTAGTCCACCCTTATTACCTCGTGTTGCGGCGTGCAACCCGATCCCACCGAACAATCACATTTAATAACAACAATCACCAACAATTAAATCACAAGGATCTTCATTAGAAGGAACACAATGTCATATCAATAATTTGTTATGTGGACTCAAGGCACAATAATTTTCACCAAGCAGTAATTCATGTACACGGTGTTGCCATAATCGTTCTACTCAATTTCATCAATTCAGAATACCCTTTTTCATCACTTACCACGCACGGTTTTTAACCAGTAGGTACATTCCCACACTTGGGCACATTAGCATTCTTTCATTTATTAACACATACTTTCATATCGATACCCTCGACCATTTAACGAGCTTTGCACATAGTAAGATAAGCACAACAAACCACTTTTCACAATCTCAATTAGCATAGTAGTCAATAAGAAATTCAGGGAGTGAAATATTACGCCTCAACACAATTGGATAGTCAATTCACATATTCTCAAATAAAGTACACATATCGTATGCTCGGACACCAACAAGAGGATTCTACAAAGGTTAAAGTTAGCCATACATACCTGGAGTCGAAATTCCCTTCTAATTCCTATTCCCAAATCACCGGACCGCAAGCAACATCAATCTAATTCATAATGTAACACATTCATCTTAGAATTGGGAATCATGAACACAATTCGAACTCGCCTAGGCATTTATCGAATGCTATGAGACCCCTCAGATTACCAACCCCCTCTTTGTGATTATTTACTCTAACCCACTTCCCTTTACTAGATTGTGACAATAAATGAACATGCATGCAAGTTTCTTCACTTTCATCTTCTAGAACCTATTTAGGGGAGTTCTACTATTAACCAAAAATCTGGAACTTTAAGGGAAATGGGGTGGGGACTTACCTGTTAGAATGAAGAAGAAGATTACTTGAAATTCCCAGGCCTGAGTGATTTTGGAAAAATCAAATTGATGAAGAATGAGCTTTCTCTCTCAAGAACCATGTCTCCCCTCTCTCTATTTTGTTCAGAAATTCCTTAAAAATGAAGGGGAAGATTGTTCTATTAAACAGGGGGTCGGGTTTTTAATTAAGAAAATAGGAGCCCCGACACAAAAATGCGGTCAGGAATGCGATCGCATTCCTCTATGCGATCCGCATTCCTGTCGCATAGTTGGCCCTCAAATTGGGCTAATTGGAAAACACTTTGCCCAGGTATGTGAACAATATGCGGTCCGCATACCTGTTATGCAATCGCATAGTGCGTCGCATAACCTCCTTCGCAAAAAAACTATGGGGCAAGAATGCGACAACTATGCAGTCTGCATACCCAAAATGCGATCGCATTCTGGACCGCATAGTTGTCCTCAATTTGGACAGAAGCCTGATCATGTATGTGACCATTATGCGGTTCGCATACACGTAATGCGATCGCATAGTGCGTCGCATAACATCACAATTCTGGAAAATTTATTTTTCAAGTTTCGGGGTACTTTTTACTCAAAATAGGTCCGTTTTAAGAATTTCTACAGTTATAACAACACAGGGACCTATTCGGGCATTATTTTAGACATAGAATTTTACGGGTCTTTAAAGCCACCTAGATCCAAACATGGCGCTATCCGCAGCCAACAAGCAACAACACCAATATAACAAAAGATGGAAGGAGAATCAAATAATATAGCTACCTTTCACGACCCATTTTCGGAGTCGTGATGGCGCCTGTCGTGGAACCAAGCCAGCCACATATTTATGACTAATCTAGATTCGATTACCATAGAAAATATCATTTTTAGCAAGTCTGAAGATAATAACAATAATAAATCTGAAGTTGAAACAATCTGTGAAACCCAAAACTTAAATCCTACAAATCCCGGATCCGGTGTCACACAGTCATGAGCTGCTAATACATAATATAAAATGAAAAAGGAATGGACAACACAACCTGAAAAGTAAATAATGACAGGTAGAATAGGAAAGAGATGACGAGATCATGGTCGCCAGCTGCTACCTCGACAACTCTGAAGGAAACTGTCAGCTACTCAATGACTAGAGTCGGGTCCCACTGTACCTGAATCTGCACACAAGGTGCAGGGGGTAACGTGAGTACACCAACTCAGTAGTAACGAAGCCAAACTATGGGCTTAGAGGTAGTGACGGACTAAACCTCTGATATGCATGAACAACAATATATAAACTTGGACCTGACAGAAATATAACGGAAAATAAACAAAGATACACCAATTATGTCTGTACAATCTACATACCAACATATGATCATAAGGAATCAGAAATTATATGTACACAGTATCCCAACTCTCACAAGGAAGTCCACTCAGTACTAGAATGGGGCTTCAGGCCCAGGGAAAGTCCATCCCAGATTATACATAAACACAAGTGACGTAGTCACCTAATACTAAGGGAAAGGCCAGTCCAGCCCCACGTAGAAGATCCATCTCCGGAACACCTCACTTGAACAAGATCCATGTCCAGGGACAATCCATACCTCAATATATCAATAACTTCAGACAAGATCCATGCCCAGGGAAGATCCATCCCTCAATATTTGTGCGCTCACTAGGGGTGTAAAGACTCCGGATGGGATCCTATAAGCCCAAGCGCTATATCAAGCCAAAAGAAGGCATGATCCGGGAATCGCTGCGGTGTGCAATCCGATCTCATAACTGTCTCAATACCAGGCTCTCGGCCTCACTCAGTCAATACCTTTCCAGTCTCACTCATAAGGCTCACATATATAAGAATCAGCCTAAACAATGATATCATATAAATAAACTAACAATTACTGAGACTGAGGCATGAAACATATGCTATAATAGGACTGAGTACAAGAAAGCAAATAGTCACAGATGGAGACAGAAATAAATGACCATTCCGGTCTAAACATATTGGCGTGAAGCCTTAGCAATTATACGTAACATGATTTCTAATATATTCAAGGTAAATACAACCTTCACAGTACAAGTATCAGCCTGAAATAACCATTAGGCAGTGCCATGGGATGAGCCAGGCCACAAATATTCGGTGTACGCCCACATGGCCGTCACTTGGCAAGTGCGTCACCTTAATTAATATCCAACATCTGATAATTTGGGGTTTCGAACCCTCAGTTCCAAGTTTGGAAAAGTTACTTACCTCAAAACCGACTAAAATACTACTCTGCAGTGCCCTTGCCTCTAAATTAGGCCTCCTGGTGCTCTAAATCTACCAACAATCAGATTTATACCATTATAATATGCCAAGGAATGAGACCCAATCGAAATTTATCAATTTTAAGCACAAACCCCGAAATTAGTCAAAACCCGACCCCTGGGCCCGCATCTCGGAACTCGACAAACTTTATAGCAAAATGTTCTTCATCATCTCACGCGTCCGTACATATAAAGAACTCAAAAATCGGAGTTCGTTTGACCCCTCAAATCATCCCTAAAAGGTCTCATAATCTCAAGCCCTAACTTCACATTTTCTACTGATTTTTATAAATTAAACACTGTTAATTTGGTCCTTAATCACATATAATCGAGTCTTAGGGTCCAAAATCCTTACCTCAATGGAGAACAATGGTTTCCTCTCTTAAAAATCGCCTCAAAAGCTTTCTTCCCGTTCAAAAATGGTGGAAAAGTGAGTATTGGTCGCAGATTAATTTAATATAAACTGCCTAGGGTTTTTACCAATACATAGTGTGTTCGCGTGAGGTCCCACGCGATCGCATAGCACTGACCACGCTCCCCCACGTGATCGCATCACCCAGCCCCGCGTTCGCACTGCCTAATCTCCCACTTGCCAGCCCACGCGCCTGACCATGTGCGATCGCACCCTCTCCCACGCGATCGCACTGCTTGAACTCCCTCTACTCCATGATCGCATCTCCTCAAAAGAAATCGAACAGAACAATTTCTTGCACCCCCACACACTGGCATATGCGATCGCATAAGACACCCCGCGATCGCATAGAGGAAATTATACCCTGCAACACACCAACAAATCTACTACTTCTCTAAGTTCGAAAGTGCTCGTTTGAGCATCAGAAATGCACCCGAGGCCCCCGGGACCCCAACCAAACTACCAACATATCATATATGATCATTCAAACTTAATTTCACCCTCAGAACACCCAAAATAACATCCAAACGCCAAAATCACATCGAATTCAAGCCTAAGAACATTGAAATTTCTAAATTCCACCAACGATGCCGAAACTATCCAAAACAACTCTGATTGGCCTGAAATATTACAGACATATCCAAATGACATTACGAACCTTCTCCCACTTCTGGAATTCCATTCCGACCCCGATAGCCTATTTTTCACTGCCGACCGGAAATCGCCAAAAACTAACTTTCGCCAATTCAAGCCTAACTCTACATCGGACATCACAAATATATTCCGGACACACTCCTACGTCCCAAATCACCTAACGAATCTATCCGAGCCATAAAATCCGCATTCCGAGGTTGTTTACCAATAAGTCAACTCTCGGTTGACCTTTCCCACTCTAAAGCTACTTCTAGAGACTAAGTGTCTCAATTCCTTCTATAACCACTCCGAACCCGAGCTAACCAACTCTAACACATCATGAACAGTATGACCAAGTTATGACAACGCAGAAACAGTGAAAATAATGCAATTTCTACGGGACGACCGGTCGGGTCGTTACATTCTCCCCCTCTTAAACAAACGTTCGTCCTCGAACGGGTCTAGAAACATACCTGGAGTCTCAAACAAGTAAGGATATCTGCTCTGCATCTCCCCCTCGGTCTCCCAAGTAGCCTCCTTCATTGGCTGACCTCTCCAATGTACCTTCACTGAAGCTATGTCTTTAGACCTCAACTTTCTGACATGGCGATCCAAAATTGCTACTGGCTCTACCTCATATGACATATCACCCTCGAGCTGAATTGTGCTGAAGTCCAAAACATGAGACGGGTCACCAACATACTTTCGGAGCATCGACACATGGAATACCGGATGAACACTCGACAAGCTGGGTGGCACGGCAAGTCTATAAGCCACCTCTCCAACCTTCTGAAGCACCTCAAAAGGACCAATAAATCGGGGACTCAGCTTTCCCATTTTCCCGAACCTCATAACACCCTTCATGGGTGACACATTCAATAGTACTTTATCTCCCTCCGTGAAAAACACATCCCGTACCTTCCGGTCCACGTAACTCTTCTGCCTAGACTGCGCCATACGAAGTCGCTCTTGAATCAACTTCACCTTCTCCAACGCATCCTGAACCAAATATGTGCCCAATAGCCTAGCCTCACCAGGCTCAAACCAACCAACCGGAGATCTACACCTCCTACCATATAAATCCTAATACGGGGCCATCTGAATACTGGACTGGTAGCTATTATTATAAGCAAACTCCGCGAGTGGCAGAAACTGGTCCCATGACACGTAACATGTCCTCTAAAATCTGAATAGTCCGCTCCGACTGCCTGTCGATCTGAGGATGAAATGTTGTGCTCAACTCTACTTGAGTACCCATACCTCTCTGCAAGACCCTCCAAAACTGTTGTACTCAAGCAAGGGCAAATCATGTCATCTTGACAGATGCAATCATCTATCACCAAAGCTCTTGATTTTACAGAATCTATGGGTATTAAATACCGGAGAATTTTTTTTTTACCTCTAATGGGTGGCTCTTACGATTCAAACGGTGAGATGGGATCAAATCGTTTTGTGTTCATGGTGAGGCTGAAAGCGCACCCATCCAAGATCTTCCTACTTTTCGCACTAAGCTTCAAGAAGTAATAAATGATTATGCACTTAGAGATGTCTTCAATTGTGATGAGATTGGCCTTTTCTTTCATATGGCTCCCGACAGGACTCTTGCTCAAGTGCCAGAGAGCGGATGTAAGAAAGACAAATCCAGAATTATCGTCATGTTAATGTATAATGCTCTATGTAAGATATAATTTTAGAAATATATTTAGTTTATTGAAATTTCTTAAATTTTAAATGCTTAATTATTTCAAACTAGTATTGACAGTGTTCATTTATTTCTTTGAAGTATTTAACTTGATTCTTTGTTGATTGATTTGCATTAAAACATTTCTAAATTTAAACTCAAAACTAAATGCAAATTTTATTAAGTTATTTTTTTCACTTGTACTCCATTGCTGGGATAGAGAAACTAAAATCTCTAGTGATTGGAACTATTGCTAAACCTCGTTGTTATAAGAACGTAGCTATGGCTTCCCTGCCATACATCAATTATTTTTATAACAAGAAAGTATGAATGACACGTGAAATTTTAAAAAAATACATACTCAGTCTAAATGCTAAATTTGCATATTAAAATCGTAAGATTCTATTGTTGATGGACAATGATACTCCTCCTGGCATCGAGGAATACGAAAGTCAATTAATACATATTAAAGTATTTTGTTGTAGCCTTGATCATATTTTTCTAATGGTGTTATGGTACTAACGTTGAATTATTCAGGTTCTCATCTCCTACCTAATACATCATCACATCCTCAACCTGTTGATGCTGATATAATTGCAAATTATAAAGTTAAGTACCAAAGCCGCTTCATCAAGCATTTGATTGATGAATATGAGCGCAATGAGAGCCATCCATTATCTAGTGACAATATGTTCAATATGCGACACACTATTAACACTATAGTAGAAGCATGAAATGATGTGAAGGCCTCCACCAATCTCCATTATTGGAAAAAGACTGGAATCCTACCTATATATGACAATCCCAATATTAATAGTGAAACTATTGAACTAGTCGAGGATGTTGGGAATATATCATCACTTATAGCTCAAACCTCATATGATAACATCAATGAAAAGATGGATGCTACCAAATATGTGCAAGTCGATGCAACACTTCCTATCATTGAGACTTTCACTGAGGAAGAAATTATTGCCCAAGTTATTGGAGTGGAAGAAGAAGACACCATGGAGGTAGATGAAAGTGCTAACGAAGAACCTCAACCCACTGTTACTTGGACTGCTACTTGGACTGAAATAGAAGATTTAATTGTTAAGCTCTTAAATTGCCTTTAAGGAAAAGTAATTGGGTATGATTTTGCTGAAAGTTTGGATGCAAATCTTCGCCGATTGAGGCGTTATACCACTAGTAAGAGGTTGGAATCTACGAAACAAGCTACAATTATGAAGTTCTTCCATCAATCTTGAAAGATTTAATTGTGTGCCTTAGAGTTTAAATATTTGTACATTTAGTTATGAATTGTTTAATAATGTATTAGATAATTTTTGTCTATAACAGCCAAAAGATATTCAAACATCAAATGTTTTTATATGCGTATAACCACCATTCACTATAAAAGCCAAAAAATTTCAGGACAAATAATACTATTATATAGAGGTTTGACTGAACTTCTTTCCCAATCTCTAACAACTTGTTTGGATGGTTGTTACCTGTTGTATCGTATCGTATTGTTACTTTAAATACGATGTTTGTTTTGATTGTTACTTAAATTTTATTGTATCGCATCGTTAATTCTGTCGTTACGTAACGACGAAAGGTGCCAATTTATGTAACGACCAATTTGGTGTGGTCGCATCGTTACCTTGTCTTATTCTCTCTAGCCCACCCTAATTATTTTTAAATAATTTTATTTTATCATTTATCCTACCTTTTTATATAGTAATTCTATGCTGCATCATAATTTTTCTTTATAATATTATAAGTTTATTATACATACTGCTAGTGGGTTATGAGACAAGGATAATACAATACAATAGATACACTAAAATAAATGATAGGTAATAACTATCCAAACAAGCTGTAAATTTCTCGAGTTTCTCTGCAAAACTCCTGAATTCATTGCTGTATCAGAGAATCAATCGAAGCTTCAAAAATTCTAAATAAGATTTGGAATAAAACCGGAGACGGAGAAGAAGGTTGGAAGGCGGCAGTTGGCGGAGATGGAAGTTCCATTAGAGATAGGGGCATTAATGATAAGTTTGTTAAACGATGGGGGTGTTTTTGTACGAAAGTCAAGTAGAGTTATAGATTTGACCTTTACGGACATTCTTACGTAACGGAATAGCCCGACCCGCAATGCTCTTTCACGCTCCTTGTTCTTTCGCCTCCGGCGGCAAAAATTAGACATCTGTTGCAGAACTGGTCGGCAGCACCGTTAGTTGCAGAGCTGCATTGGTTTCTATTGATTGTTGCATAGTATAAAAGATGCCCAAAGGTTTATTCTTCACTTAATCCCTTTTTCACCATTACTAATTATTGATTAATACAAATTAGTTTTTGATTTGTAAAACTTGCATATGAAAGTTTCAGAGCTTCCTGGATTTTACTATGATTCGGAGAAGAACAGATATTTCCCTATTAAGGGTCCAATTCCTGGCTCTTCTATGAAACGAAAATCGCCTCTGCCTATTCTCTCCAATAAGGTAATTACTACCACTATTTTTGTTCTTTCTTTTACTCTTACGAGGTCTTAAAATCACATTGAGATTCTTTTCGGTGGTAATAATATTCTTATTAAGCTGGAATTAGGAATATGTGAAACAAAGGTTCAAATCCTAACTAAAACAAAAAAATAAAATAAAATAATGTTCTTCCCATCTGCTTAAGCGCATGTGGGAAGAGTTTACCCGATGGTCGATTCAAACAGAAAAAGAATTAGTTGGCGGATATAGTACTTGGAAGGCTTGCACGTTACTTAATTGGAAGTCAAGTTGGGTTAACGTTTTATATTAGTTAATATAAGTCCTCCTTAGCTTTTAAATTAAGTTTGGGTTTTTTACGAATTAAATCCATAGATTTAGCAGGTCTATATCTTTGAGTCCTGTCAGAGTTTGCTATACGTATTTGTGTTGTAGTGAGTAGTGGATGCATATTTACTCATTATAATGATCAGATGAAGGCATCGAATAAAATCCAATTTTTATTTTCATTAGTTTTTCTTCCTTAGCCTTAATTCCTTTTTCTTTCTTGTTTTTCTGCACTGTTCCATTGCCATTTGCAGTGGTATCAGAGCACTTGCTTGGCTATATGGAATCGATGATTGGAGAGATGAACATGCTATCAACATTTTCCTAAATAACTTTAGACCTGAGCTTAATAATGCAGTCAGGGTGGGCAATCCTGGTACCTTGTCGTAAGCAAACTTTGCTGCTCAAAGTGAAGTTATTAGAAGCACTCCCTCAGGCTCTTTTATGAATAGGAGCGGAATGGGGAATAACTCCAATGCTGGGTAGAGAGATCATTCTAGCAACTTCAAAAAGTCGTCCACTTTCAGAACGAACAACAACATGAGAGAGAAGACTAGCACCAGCTGAAATGGATGAAAAAAAGGTAAAAGAAATCTGTTTCTTTTGTGATGAGAAGTTCGTACCTAGTCATAATTATAAAGCCAAAAGTTTATTCACTAGAGTTGGAAATTATGGAAGAGCAAGAAGAACCGGTGTGTGGAAGATAAAGTTGTAGCAGAAGTAGAAGGGGTAGAAGTGATTGAAGAATCTATAGAAAATTGTGCCATATCATTGTAGGAAATGAATGGAACCATGAGCTACAGAACATTGAGGCTCAGAGACTCGGAGGCTCACAAAGCAAAAGCCCTTATGAATTTTCATTCACTATGGATCTACTCATAATTTTATTGATAAAGGTACAACAGAAAAGTTAGGGTGTAAGATCAGCAAGATGAAATCACAATTGGTTCAAGTAGCTGATGGCAAGGAGGTACCTACAGAGAAAATGTGCGAGGGATTCCAATTTGTTATGCAAGGAGCAGTATTTCAAGATGACTTCCTAGTATTTTCCGTAGGCAACTGTTATGTGGTATTGGGGATACAATGGTGATATCCTTTGGAAACTCATGATAGAATTTGAGTATAATGGTAAATTATTGACCTTGCAATGAATTCAACCTAAACTTAAGGTTGTCCAGTCTAACGCTTTGGAAAAAGTGAGTGAAAAAGGTTCACAGTTTTTTATGGTAAAGAGTAAGAGAGGCTAAGGAAAATAATTTGAAGGTTACAAAAGTGGAACATGTGAGGGAGCCAGAAGTGGCTAGTGAAGTATTGCAATAGTATAAAAAAGTTCTCGGGGAACCAATACTATTACCCCCTTTCAGGAGTGTGTTTAATCATTATATTCCCTTGATTGAGGGTAGTTCACCGGTTAATGCAAGACCATATAGGTACTCACCTGTCTAGAAGGATGTCATTGAGAAATTGGTGCAGGAGATGTTGGCCCAAGGAATTTCCGGTCCTTATGCCTCACATGTGGTGTTAGTAGGGAAGAAAGATGGGACGTGGAGGATGTGTCTGGATTATAGGGCCTTGAACAAGTTGACGGTGAAGGATAAGTTCCAAATTCCTATCATTGAGGAACTGTTAGATGAGTAGGGTTTTTTAGGTTTATTCCAACATATTTAAGAGTAGGGTACCATCAAATTAGAATGGCATTTGCAGATGTTCCAAAAACTGCATTTAAAACTCATTCTGAGCACCATGAGTATTTGGTCATGCCATTTGGGCTAACCTATGTTCTATCCAGTTTTCAAGGACCGATGAAATATATATATCAAGAACACCTTAGGAAACTCATTCTTGTGTTCTTTGATGTTATTGTGATTTACAACAGGAACATGAAGGAGCATCTGCAGCATCTCTGGGTTGCCTTTGACTTGCTGGTTCATCACCAGTTGTTGGCTAAGAGGAGTAAATGTGTTTTTGGTGCCGAGAGATGGAATACTTGGGACGCTATCTCTTCTTAAGGAGTTTCTACTGATCCTCGAAAAGTTGAAGCTGTATAGTCTTGGCTTGAGCCTAAGTCAATCACACAACCTAGGGGATTTTTAGGTTTGGCAGGTTATTATAGGAGGTTTTAAGGTGATATGGAGTTATTAGTAAGCGCATTGTTATAAATAGCGCTCGCTACAATGCTAAAAGCGTGTAACGACGCGAGGCGAGGCGAGGGTGTGTCGCTTCAGAGGACCTGTTGCGTTGCGATTCAAAATAGCGGTCCCCTCTCTCTGTGTTGCGCGAGGCGACAGTGTCGCGAGAAGCGACTGTAGCGTCGCTTTTTTTTTATAAAAAAAAAGAAGAGAAAGGGCAAAGACTTAAGTCGGGAATTAGGGCTTGACATTTGGTCTTCGAGCTTTTCAGCTGCGAACAAAACAACAGTCTTCTTCTTCATCGTTTGCCTTTGTCTTCTTCAAGCTTCAACGGAGGTTTCTTTCGTTGAAAGACCACGTATGCTTCTTCTTCTTTCTCCTTTCTTCTTTCTCCTTCTTCTCTTCTTTTTATTTATTTTTTTCCTCTATTTTTTGTCGGAAAGAAACAGAGCCAAATATGGTATGTTTTTGTGCTGTATTTGTCGAGTAAAAACTGAGGTCTTTCTTCTTCTCTTAATCTTTTTTGCTCTGTTTGTCTTCTTCTTTATTTGCTGTTTTTCCAGAGGCAATTTCTTCATTTTTGTTCTTCTTTTTTTGCTGTTTCCAGAGGCAGTAGCCTTTTTTTTTTCTCTGTCTTTTTTGTCTTCTTTCTTTGCTGTTTTTCCAGAGGCAGTAGCCTTTTTTTTGTTTGCCCTATTTTGTTTGCTCTGTTTTTTTAATTATAGAATTATAGTATCATAGAGTAGAATTAATTGCATATTGACTTGATAATTTTTTTTCTATAAAACAACGTTGAAAATTGAAATGGCGTCATCCGACAGTAATAAACGAAATGATATAGCTTGGAATTATGCTATACAAGGCTCATCAAGATCCACAATTAAATGTGTGTTTTGTGAAAAAAACATATCATGGTGGGATAACTCGTCAAAAGCAACATTTGATAGGTGGATTTAAAAATGTAATGCAATGTCCAAAATGTCCGCTCGAGGTTAGGGAGGAGATAAAAGCTTTTGTTGAAAAGAAAAATGTGACAATAACTCCAATGAATTTTGAAGCATCGGTGAATCTAATTGATGAAGATGGTGAAATGGGACCTCCCCCCAAAACTCATAAGATATCTACTGGTTCTAGTGGGTCAACCACGTCACGTACGGCGACAAAAGGTCCTCCCAATCTTTATTTCCCGGCAAAACAATAAGAAAGGGGAAAAGGTGAAGAAGGTTCAGGTTTAGAAGCCAAGAAGATTTTGAGGGATCGCGCCGTAAGTGTCTTTGCAGCATGGATTTACGATGCGGGCTTCCTTTCAACTGTATTAACTACAAAACTTTTGATAAATTCATTGAGGCCGTAGGATAACATGGCCCAAAAATGAAGCCTCATAGATATCATGAAGTTAGAGTAACTCATCTTGAAAAGAGGTGAAGAAGGTAAACCAAATTATTGAGGAGCATAAAGTGGAATGGAACAAGTTTGGATTTTCCATTATGATGGATAAATGGACAACACAGAATGGAAAAATGATCATAAATGTGTTGGTAAACTCTCCGTGGGAGTGTTTTTCTTGAATCTCACGATGCTAGCAACTCTTCTACGGATGGTAGCAAATGTACAGCTTATTTAGAAAGACTATTGATAAAATTGGAAAGGAAAATGTTGTACAAGTTGTTACAGATATGCTAGTGAGAATGTTAGTGCGGGTAGGATGATGGAAACTATGTATCCACACATTTATTGGACTCCATGTGTTGCCCACTGTATCAACTTGATGTTTGGTGACATATTCAAGCAGAACCCATATGCTTCAGGTAACTTTAGTATAGTTATCTTTAAAGCCTTTAACTTTATTGTTACCTTTACAGTTTTCCTATTAAGTATTAACTATAAATTTGTTATTGTTACCCTTCCAGTTTTCACTAAGGCCGTCAAGGTATATTCTTACATTAGTCAGAGGCCGTTGTTGTTGAATTTGATGAGGAAATTCACAAATGAAAGAAATTTGGTGAGACCGGCCAAGACTAGATTTGCAACGACTTTCTTAACTTTGCATAGTTCTTACTTGCAATAGAACAACTTGAGAAAGCTAGTTCTTTCAAATGAATGGAAAGATAATAGATATGCAAAGGAAGCTGCAAGGAGAGAAATTGTCGAAGTTCTTATTTCTCCATCATTCTAGAATGACGCCGTTCGGGCTCTTAAAGTTGGCGGCCCTTTGATTAGGGTGCTTCGTATGGTGGATGGGGAGAGAAAACCACCAATGGGCTATTTTTATGAAGCTATGGATAGAGCCAAAGAGTCTATTGCAGCGTCATTTGAGGGAGATGTTGGGAAATATGTGAAAGTTTTTCAGGTAATTGATAGCAGGTGGACGGATCAACTCCATGAACCTTTGCATGCAACATGCCATCTTCTGAACCCGGGATCATTTTACAAGAACACTAGAGATGATACTTTGACTCAAGAGGTGTGGGGATACTATGCATGTCCTGAGAGGTTGGTCCTTAATTCAGCGACGATAGATTAAATAGGGGAGGAGTTTGGTAGGTACTCACAAGCAGAGGGCCTATTTGGTTTACAGACGACCATTAGAGCCAGAGACATAAGGTCGCCAAGTAACTAACTTTAATATAGATATCCTTATAACTTTAATTTAATTTATTTGATTTATACTTATTAACTTTTAAAATATTTTTCTATAGTTGAATGGTGGAAGCAATTTGGACATCAAATTCCAAACTTGCAAAAGTTTGCCATCAAAGTGCTAAGCCTAACTTGTAGTGCATCTCGATGCGAGAGAAACGAGCGTATTTGAGCATGTAAGAAGTAAATTTATTATATTAATATATTCTATATTGTACTATTACTAGTATCTATTAATTAATCTAAACAACTTATGCGCAGATTCACTCCCAGAAAAGGAATAGGCTTGAGCTATCGCGCCTCAATGATCTAGTGTATATTAAATACAATAGAACATTGAGGCGACATTATGAAGCTCGCGATACCATTGATCCATTCTTGTTGGACAACGTTGATGAGGCAAATGAATGGTTAACTGGAGCCCCCTAGAATCATGAAGATGAAGAAGTGTATGAAGGAGATGATCTTGATTGGGGTACCGTTTCTGTGGCGACTGGACTTGAGAAGAATATCTATGGTCTTAGAGGGAGTTCTTCAAGTTACAAGGGAAAGGGAGTAGCAAGTTCAAGCCGGTCCCTAATTGATGAAGAATCCGAGGATGAAGAAGATGATAGCCAATATAATGCTAACATTCATGAAGTTGTAGAATTTGAAAATCTTGAAGAAGAATAGATGTTGCTTGTTTTAGACTATTAGATTTTAGTTTATGAATCTACTATCAACTATGAGTCTATGACTATCTATTAAGTCTTTAATTTTTGAATGATATTTATTAATATATTATTGTTATTGAGTTTTAGTTATATGTATATAATATTTTATGTTTTTGTATAAATAGTTGCTTCACATAAAAAAGGCGAGCGCTTCGCTGCGCGCCTCTCACCTCGGTGAAGCGGGCCCTCGTCGCTATTTGTCGCCGCACGCTATCCAAAACACTGCTTACAGTAAGCCTCACACTGACTTACTCAAGAAGGACAGTTTTTGTTGGTCTACGAAAGCTAAAGAAGCTTTTGACAAGCAGAAGATGGCTACCACAACACCAATGGTGGCCTTTCCAGATTTTTCTTTGATATTTGTGGTAGAAACTGATGCTTGCAATGTTGGCAATGGGGTTGTATTGATACAAAAGGGACAACCAATTGCATACCTCAGCAAGGGATTATCCTTACAACATTAGGCACTGGCCTTAGTGATGTCTGTGAACAAATGGTCCCAATACTTGACAGTCAGGTCCTTTATTGTCAAGACGGATCAATAAGCTTTAAAGTTCCCGTTAGAGCAGAAGTTGCATATTGTTAGTGAACTGAAGTGGATCACCAAGCGGATGCAGTATGATTTTTAAATTGAATACAAAAAGGGAATGGAGAATAAAGTTGCAGATGCATTGTCTAGACTTCCATTGGTGGAGTCTTCTAATGAAATGGGAGCTGATTATGAACAGTTGGGAGTTGGATGAAGAACTAAAATCAATCATTCCTTGAAAGATAAGGGGACTAATGAAATGGGATACCCCTTCATAATGAGCATTGAGAAGAAATGGCAAGCTGGTGGTAGGACCTGACAAGCAGCTTAGGAAGGAAATCTTACAACTATGGCATAGTTCACGGTGGGCATTCTGGGATTGATAACACATACAGAAGGGTGTCCTCTCTTTTTTTATTGGAAGGGAATGAAGGAAGAAGTGCAGGAGCTTGTGAAGGCATGTGACACTTGTCAAAGGCACAAATATGATAATGTTCCTTATCTTGGATTATTCCAACCCCTCAAATACCTGAAGCAGCTTGGAGTAGTGTAAGTATGAACTTTATTGAAGGGTTGCCTAAATCAAAAGGAAAGTGGACAGGTTTACCAAATATGCTCATTTCATATGTTTATCTCACCCCTACTCTGTTAGTGGCATTGCCAAGTTAACCATATATAAGATCTACAAACTACATGGGCTATCAAAAGACATCATCAGTGATAGAGATCCAATTTTCACTAGCAAACTATGGCAAGAATTGTCTTCTATGTTGGGAGTGAGTCTCAACACTTCAACAATATACCATTCATTAACCGATGGGCAAACTGAAGTGGTTAATGACCAATTTAAGGTGTTTCTGTTTTGATTCCCAAATTTATTGGATACAGTATCTAGGTGCAGCAGAGTGGTGGTATAACAATACATTGCATACCTCTATATAGTGTACACCATATAAGGCACTCTATGGCAACAACCACGCTTGCATTTACCCTATGTAGCTGGGGATCGGTATGGAAGAGGTGGACAAGAGTCTACTTACTAGGGAATTCAAGGTGCAACTATTGAACTATCACCTAAAAAGGGCTCAACTGAGCATGATTGGGCAAACAAACAAGCATTGGTTTGATAGACAATTTTAGGAGGGTGATTGGGTATATGTGAAGATTCAACCTTATAGGCAGGTTACCATGTCCGGAGGATAATTCTCTAAACTGATCCTTACCAAATTCTGCAGAAGGTAGGACCTGTAGCATACAAGCTATACCTTCCCCATTTACTTGTTGCTACATCCTACTTTTCATGTGTCCCCTTCCAAAAAGTGTCACGAGTTGCCATAGACTATTTCTCGTACGCCAATAATTGAGTTGTCAAGTCCTTAATTGTCCTCAACCTTATTGAATCTTGGACATGCGTATGGTTCAGAAGGCCTTGTGGCTTAAGTCCTCGTCCAATGGAGCTACCACATGATCAAGCAACCTAGGAGGATTACTATGCATTGAAGATACGTTTCCCTCTCTTCCTTGAGGAAAATGAAGGTGTTAATAGGGGAAACTGATAAAAACAGTAAAAGTGGCTGAGATAGTACTCAGAGCTGGAAAAGTTATATGTAGCAGTTAAGTTAGTTGGAAGTCAAAGTTTTATGTTAGTATAATTAAGTCCTCCCTAGGTTTTAAATTAAGTTGGGTATTTACGAATTTAGTCCATAGATTTAGCAGGTCTATATGTTATACATATTTGTCTCGTAGTAAGTCTTGGAGGCATATATACTCATTGTAATGATCAAATGAAGGCATCAAATGAAATCTAATTTTTATTTTCATAAGCTTTTCTTCCTTAGCCTTAATTCCCTTTTTTCCCCTTGTTCCGCACTGTTCCATTGTTGTTTGCAACAATGGTGCACATAAAGTTGGCTCAGACACTGCTTTTATAAAAAAAATAAGACGGGGATAAAATTGTAAGAGTTTGAGCTGTATGATGTCCTGCATTTATTCTATATGGATGACGACAACAACAACAATATACCCACTATATTCTCAGAAGTGGGATATGGGGTAGTATATGTACACAGACCTTACCTCTACCTTGTGAAGTTAGAGATACGGTTTACGGTAGACCTCGATTCAATGAAAGCAAAATCACAATAGTTATAATATAGAAACTACGAAAAGAGAAACCGTAACAACCAGAAAAAAATATAACAGAAACAAAGGAAACATCAAGTAATAATAGCGATCTAAAAATAGGAAACACGAGGATAACACTAGTACCACAATGCAAAAACAGTACTGGTTTGGAAAAGAAATATGCTCAACTACTTACTAACCTACTACCCTAATCATCGACCTCCACACCTTCCTATAAAGGGCCAAGTCCTCACTAAGCTGAAGATGTGCCATGTCCTACCTGAGCACCTCTCCCTAATACTTCTTCGGCTTAGCTCTATCTCTCCTTGGACTCGCCAAAGCAACCTCTCACAATTACAATGACGTGCAATTAGAAAAAAAAATTTTTACCATAAAAAAAAAAGAGAAGAAGGAAAGTACGAGTACCTGGAAAAATTGAAAAGTCATCTAGTAATTATGCGGTGTAATTAGCACAAATTCTTTGCCCCCTTGAGAATTGGAGAGCGTAATTGCTCCCCTTCAATTACACCGGTTTCATCTTAACCAAGTAATTACTTGGCCAAATAAGCAAACCAAACTATGTAATTATATTCAATTATACCCAATTACAATTACATGGTAGTTTCCCCAACAAGCTCGTATATACCAGACAAATCCAAAGCGTAGATTGAAAACAAATGTGTAATATGAATCACCAAAGACTAAAATCAGACCAGCCCACTCACTTTATTATTATTTTCTTTGATAATAAAATTGTTAGGCAAAAAAAGAACTACAAGATAGGCCACTTACTTTATTATCATTGAAGAGGACAATATGACAATGAGGAATCAAACAAATATTGCACAGTATTTAGAAAAAGGAAACAAAAAGACGAGAAAAGTTAAGAAATCAGACCCAAGTTTATGTCACAGGTGTAGGAGTATTAGATATATATGTAAAAGGGCAAAGGGGGCTTGCTTTTAATTGCTAGTGATAAAGATTGTGTAATTATGATGCAATTAATATTTGCAATAATAGTGCAGTAACAGCAAACTGTAAGAAAGCTGGAAACAAATACTATTATGGGGAGAATTCTGATTTTCCAGAGCAATCAATATTTGAGTTTGGTTCTGTTATATGGCAGAATATAATTCAAGTACTACCTTTTTCTTGTATTTCTCTTGATCCTGAGAAACTTGGTCAGTGAGGATTCACATAGTCGACCTTCAGTTGCTTGGAATTGAAGCATAATTGGTGCTGTTCGCTTGATTTTGATCTAAAACAGACCAGTGTTGTTAAAGGCGCTTAAGCCCTGAAGCGAGGTTCAAAACATACTGAGCGCTTCGCCTCGCTTTGTGGGCCCTTCAGTGTTCCATCAAGGCTTTAAGCCATACTTTTCCTTGCCAATGGGCGTAATCCTGAAAAGACGACACTAAATAATTGATACTTCACTTTATCATAATTTTTTCCAATTTCTTTGTCCATATATTTGTTCTTCATGCTTATAATTATTGCCGTTAGACTACATATGCATATTCTTACTCTTTCTCTAGTTGCGCCTTTTTTCATTAAAGCCCATGCTTTATTTGCGCTTTGCGCTTAAAGCCCCAACAAACCTTGGAGCTTTTTTTTGCGCTTTTCGCCTTTGATAACACTGAAACAGACATGCCACTTATTTTGGTTTTTCTTTAGTTTCTAATTTGTTTTAGGAGGAGAACACTGTCTTTTGAAATTTAGGAAGAACAAAAGTTGCTAGAAGTCCTTTAATTTTGTCTTTTCTGGAATTGGTCATTGTAAACGTTTAATTATACTGGAATGAAGATCCGTCAAGTTCTACTGCTAAGTGAACTATTTTAAGGAAGCTATTTGAAGCATGGCTAAGTTGTTACTTCTTCTACTTCCTCTGTGCTATTTTATGTGCGTATTTGAGTAGGTATGAAATTAAAGATGTTTATTTGATGTATACTCTCTCCATTTTTTTATTTTATATGGCAGTGTTTGATTGGGCACAGGGATTAAAAAAAGTCGTTTGACACAACTAAATATATTGACGTACAAAAAACGTACCATCATGGTCTTCAACATGCCATGTCATTTTTACAGAAGTATGTCATTAAGGGCAAAATGTGAACTTTTTGAAGTAGCTAATAAAGGAGTATGATTTATGTGAAGTAGCATAATGGGAACTAGTGAAAAGTACATCCAGAAAGGAACTTGACTACTGAGAAAGTCAACATTGGCATCCGGCTCTAGCACATTTGCTGGGACTATTTTGCTTTTGCACCAAAAATTATGCAAACATACACTTGAGTATGAGATTAACAACATTATCCAACTTTATCCTTTTTGTCTTCAAAAGCTCTAGCATTTCTCCCTGCAAATAACCCAACAAACCACAACAGGTGTAGAGCGCTGATGCCCCATAAAAGCTTTGGTCATGTCTTTTTATGCCTAGAGAGAAAGAAATCCACCATATGTTTTTGGCAAACACCAACTAAGATGGATCGATGAAGAAGTGCCAAATCGAACAAAAGAATTTGGAACTGAGAGATAGCTTTTTGACGCCCTCCCTATCTTCTTCGCAAAGAGAGCAACTGTCGCATATGATAATGTGTCTTTTTTGGAGATTATCAAGGGTAAGCATTTCCCTTTGTAACGGCCCATGAGTTACATTTAATTTTGTAAGAGGCATAACTTTTCCGTATAGATTTCCATAGGAACTAGAAGAGGAGGATGGAGTAATCAGATATAATAGCAACCCTTCACAAAGAAGATACTTTTATGGTGGGTTTCCAATGATAGAATCTGGAATGGAGGCAAGGGGGCTAAAAAAGGAGGCTCAACTGATGTGTGAAATCTTGTAGCTCCCGATCACTAAGGTTTCTTCTGAAGGGGATGAAGCTCATTCTGCCTTACATCTGAAATAGAAGCATAAGGCTAGAAATACATCTAAAGATTGGGAGAGGCAATAACAACAACAACAACTACCCTATAAAGTCCCACAAAGTGGGGTCTGGGAAGGATAATCTGTACGCAGACCTTACCCCCACCCCGAGAGGGCAGAGATGCTGTTTCCAATAGACCCTCGGCTCAGAAGGACGTAAATAAACACGAAAAGACAATACATTAGTAATTCCAATAGAAAGTAATAGCATAAACATAAAAACATGAAAGTAATAGCATAAACATAAAAGCCATCAGATAAGTGAAAAGCAATACCATTAGCCAGTATCTAAGGGAAGAGAACGCTCAACAAGACCGCAAGCCCTCTAAGGTCAATCCTATCCAAACCCGCCCCACCCCAGGACTGAAGAATGAAAAGCCTACTACCACCTATCCTATAACCCTGATGCTTGACCTCCAGACCTTCCTATCAAGAGCTATGTCCTCGGAAATCTGCAGTCTAACCATGTCCTGCCTAATCACCTCTCCCCAATACTTATTCGGCCGCCCTCTACCTCTCCTCGAACCCACCACCGCCAACCGCTCACACCTCCTCATCGGGGCATCAAGGCTCCTTCTTCGCACGTGTCCGAACCATCTGAGCCTCGCTTCCCGCATCTTATCGTCCACCGGCGCCACGCCCACCTTCTCCGAATATCTACATTCCTAATCCTATCTATCATAGTGTGCCCGCACATCCACCTAAGCATTTTCATCTCTGCTACCTTCATCCTCTGAATATGAGAGTTCTTAACCGGCCAACAATCTGCCCCGTACAACATGGCCGGTCTAACCACAGCTCTATAAAACTCACCTTTAAGTTTCGGTGGCACTTTCTTGTCACACAAGACTCCAGATGCAAGCCTCCACTTCGTCCAGCCAGCCCCTATACGGCTGGTGACGTCCTCGTCGATCTCCCCGTCCCCCTGAATCACCGATCCGAGGTACTTAAAGCTATCTCTCTTGGGGATGACCTGAGATCCAAGCCTCACGTCCCCCCCTACCTCACTCGCCTCAGCGCTAACTTGCACTCCAGATACTCCGTCTTAGACCTGGTCAATTTGAAACCCTTAGGCTCGAGGGTTTGTCTCCAGACCTCCAGCTTCTCGTTAACACCGACCCTCGTCTCATCAATCAGAACTATGTCATCAGCGAATAACATACACCATGGCACATCCCCTTGGATGTGGTGTGTCAGTGCATCCATCACTAAGGCAAATAGGAATGGGCTAAGCGCAGAGCCTTGGTGTAACCCCATACCAACCGGGAAATGCTCTGAGTCGCCTCCCACAGTCCTAACGTTAGTCTTAGCTCCATCATACATGTCCTTGATCGCTCTTATGTAGGCTACCAGCACGTCCTTAGCCTCAAGACATCTCCAGAGCACCTCCCTAGGGACCTTGTCATACGCTTTCTTCAAGTCAATAAACACCATGTGCAGGTCCTTCTTATCTCTGAACTGTTCCACCAACCTCCTAATGAGGTGGATAGCTTCCGTGGTGGATCGACCCGGCATGAACCCAAACTGGTTGTCAGATATCGACGTCGTCTTCCTCACCCTCGCCTCAACCACCCTCTCCCAGACTTTCATAGTATGGCTTAGTAACTTGATGCCCCTATAGTTGTTACAACACTGGATATTACCTTTGTTCTTGTACAACGACACCACTGTACTCCATCTCCACTCCTCTGGCATCCTCTTCGTCCTAAAAATAACATTGAACAACTCCGTCAACCACTCCAGGCCTGCTCTACCCACACACTTCCAAAACTCCACCGGAATTTCGTCCGGCCCGGTCGCTCTATCCCTACTCATCTTACGCAAAGTCCCCACTACTTCTTCCACCCTAATGCGCCTGCAAAACCCAAAGTCTCGGAGACTCTCCGACTGCCTTAAGACCCCTAGCTCAATTTCTCGATCCCCCTCCTCGTTGAGAAGACCTCGGAATTGGGAGAGGCAGAGGTGACAAAATTAACCCGTTTATGTGTATCTCGCACAAACATAAATGGGTTGGGTTATAAGAAGGGGAGGATGACAACAACATAACGACGAACTTATATCATTAAGAAGACCGAAAGGCTTTATGAAAGGTTAATTGAGTGTTGACCAAGTTTGACCGGTGTTGATCACAAGTTTGACCAATGTTGACCACGAGTGGTCCAAGACTTGACCATCACTAGGGTTTATGGGGTGACTAAGCATGGCCACACACATCTCTCTAGCCTCACAACTCCTTAAGTTATGTTAGGGCGTTTATTATTTTTAAGCACTTGGACTTGGGCCCAATCCCCTTTTTTTTTAGCCAGTGGTATAAATAGGAGTATAGAGGTTTTACATGGATTGTCGATGAAGAGTTCTCTTGAGAGAGCCTCCCTTTGTGGGAGTATTCTTTACCTCTTCAATTGAATCTCTCTTAGATTTATCTGGTAAGGATTCATATATGAGTTCAATTTCTCTTTCCCCTTGGATTGATTTTCTTGCAGATGAATTGCTAATTAGTGGTTCAAGTATATATTACGAGGGTCTACTAGTTGCTTCTTTTATTGGATTCTATGATTTCATTGTGTTTAATTCCGACGTCAAATTGGTAAGCAAATGTAACTCAATCCTTTCTTACACTGTAGGAGAAAGACAAAGGGAAATTCATGAAATCGAGGAGCAACAAGTTACTCCATGTTAGGGAGTTGTGCGGTAAAGTCATTTCATCCAGGAAAGGGAAATTAAATTTTCAAATGGAATTCCTGAAGAAACAAGCATCATACCCTCTGGTATGCTCCCTGTATCTTTAATCTTTGTGTTGACTTCATTTTGCATGTCCTTGACGTTGTATATAAATCTGGAAATAGTTCCTAGTTGAGCTTCCATTTTACTGCTTATTTTATTTTGGTTCAGTAGTTGAATTTCTGATACATAAAAATTGACAAGCAAAGGCTGAGAAAAGTGGGTTTGGTTCAGTTTAGTTAAGCTGGTCATAGACATTCGGTTATGCACCCTTAACCTTCGAGCATAAAACAAAGATCATATTGAATTTGATACAAGAACCAAACCTGAAAAATGCGAATCAGTTATCCAGATCAACAGTCAAATGAAATATTCAAGTCCTCATATTTTTGATGATAATAAAAATGCTGTCGTTCAATTTAGTTCAGCATTTGGAACTCTAGCACAGAGAATATCATAATTGAGCCCCAAGATGAGTTGTGTAGTTGATTTTCAAGGGACTTCACTGTTGATTTTTCCCTTCCTTGGCACTGTCAATCCCTGAGTTCATCAAAATTGTCATTTCATCTTCAGAACTATGATGTTCCCAATGTGGAAGGTTGAAAGCCCTGCAACTGTTATCATCTCCAGTTAAGAGTGATATATTACTAGTTGAGGTGTTATATCTTCTTTTTCTTGTTGACCTAATTACCACATAAATTAACCATGACTGACTACATCGGTCAACTAGATGGGTGACAGTTTGACAATGCACTGTATCATTTTCCTTGAATAACCGGTGCATAAAATTTACTCTAGAAAAATGGAGCGCTCTTGTTGAATATCATAAATTTCAGGCTTCAACTAAAGAATAAATGGATTTCTTGCATTTACTTGATCATGAAGGTTGATATCACGTGCAGATAGTAATTAGTCCATACGACCCAGCTCACTAACTTGTAATACTTATCTTATATATTGTCTCTAGAAATAATAGTTTCTGTTGCTAATCACCGATCAAGAAAGACAGAAACAGCACCAAGGTCTTTGCTAGAGGGTTACAAAGATCATAATTCCTATATTTCCTAAGGAGATTTGAGAAAATCCACTAATGTGTCCATATTATACACATCATCATATTGAACAAAAGGCCAACAGAACAAGTATGCACAGACAGACACACGCATACATCTATGTCCGTATTATACACATCTTCAATGTTATTAGCTGTGAATTCGAACTTTTGGTATTTTCTATTTCTTCGGATGATAATTGATATGACGGGTCAATCATTTGCTTCTTTGGTTCCAACGGTGGCAACAATATCATCATGATTGGCGAAGTCATGTGCGGATAGCGATACCAAAATACGACAAATAGTGGGGTCCTGAGCTAAGCTTTTGGCCTGGGAAGATCCATAAAGAAAGAAATAGAGAGCTCAAAGAGCAACAACAGCCTAAGAACGGATAATAGCAACGAATATCTAAGTTGCTCGGACATGGGTGCGGGTGTCCGACACAGGTGTGGTCGAGATGTAAATTCTAAGATTCGGGAAAACGGATCCTAGTACAGATACATGTGCGGGGATCATGCTAAAAATAAGTTAAAAAAATAAAAATTTCTCTAAATTATGAGAAATTTTGCAGAATACCTACGTATAGCTTGTAAAGTGTGGATTTTTTTATTCTTTAAGTTGTAAAGTAAAGAATTGATTTCGTAGGTAAGGTATGCTATTTTTCTTCAAATTTACCCTAGTTTTGGTTATGATTTCTGAAATCAAATTGTATCTCGTCTCGAATTTTTCCGTCCATCGTGGTCAAAGTACCCAAAATGTTTGATCAGATCTGGTACGGATCCTATATCCACACCCATACTAGTGTTGTTTCGACACGGGTGCGGCATCTAAACTGCCATATCGGAGCTCTATATATATATATACATACACCAGTGTGTGTGTGCGCATGCGCGCCTGAAGCTCCTTTTGAAAAATTTAAATATGGTAGTGATTCATGGTATTGAGTATGTCCTCCTTTAACATTGACATTTGGAAAAAAAAAAGGAACCAATGTGAAGCCATTGGACCTGGAGCTTTGTCACCTTCACAACATTCAACAATTTCATCCTTTTGTCCCTTTTTTAATTTATAAGGAATTACCTTTTGGCCCTTTCCTATAGAAATTTAATATGAATCTTGTTATTTTTTCTTGCTATCTAATTAGTTCCGTTTCCCAGTTCTAACTTGTTCTTTCACAATATCTGATTGTTTGGGCTTGGTGTTGGATGGTTAGAGTGGAGTGAGTTTACCTGCCAAATTTTCATCTCTAGGGATGAAACAAAGCCTCTCATTAGTTTCGATTTGATGTATAGGATCAACGTCCATTTTATTTTGATTGGGTAACAACTACAACAACAATAACAATAATAATAATAACAAACAACGTCGTATAATCTCCCGAGTGAAATTTCGGGAGGGTAGTGTATATGCAGATCTTACCCCTACCTTGAAAAGGTAGAGAGGTTTCCGGTAGACCCTTGGCTCAAGGAAAGATGAAAAAAAATCGTAGCAACAAACAATAGCACCAACTCTGCTCTAAGAACATAGCAGTTTCTACGACTAAGAAAATACAAGACTAACACTAATACTAATGGTAAAGCCAAGGAACACACTCAACACGTAACCTTTTATCCTAAAACTCGACCTCCGCACCCTCCTATCAAGAGTCATGTCCTCGGTAAGCTGAAGCATCTTTATGTCTTGCCTTATCACCTCTTCCATATACTTCTTCAGCCTACTTCTACCTCTTCTTAGCCCCGCCAACGCCAATCTCTCACACCTCCTTACTAGGGCATCGGTGCCTCTCTTCTTCACATGTCCGAACCATCTAAGTCTGGCTTCTCGCATCTTGTCCTCCATAGGAGTTACACCCACTTTGTCCCGAATGTCTTCATTCCCAATTTTATTTATCCTGGTATGCCGGCATATCCATCTCAGCATCTTTTCTGAACAAGAGAACTGTCCCATACTAAGTTGCACAAACTCTTCAATTTTGGTGCCGCCCCCGTCCCGATACAAGACTGGGACGGGTGCTGGAGCGGGAAACGTCCCGGATATGGTTAACCGACTTCAGACATGACCAGAGTCTATCGACAAATTTGAGAGAAAAATTGAGATTTTGATTTTTCGAAATAGAAAATAATAGATTTAAGTTATAGAAAATGGCATACCTTCAATGTTGTAGTATTTTTGTCTCATATTTGCTGCTTTGTGTGTCGGAGAAACCAAAAATTCAAAGGGTCATGTTCAGATTTTGGACTTCTTGTAGACCCAGCAGCGATGTAGATGGAACTTTGCGTTGAATTGCTTTCTTTTTCTCTTATGAGGGAAGAACGAAGGGGCGTGAACGAAGCGTGAATGGCGATCTGTACGAGTTTGAAAGAAGTTGGGGATAGGAAGATGACCTAGAAGATCTGCAGTTCTTTCCGAAAGACTCTTAATTGTAATAATATAATAATAAGATAACCCCTCTATTCTCCATTATATGCCACTTGTCCCCTTTATTCTCCATACTTGTGATACGTTATTGAAAGGTTTTTTGTTGCTATTTGCAAATATTTCTTTCTCATACGATATATAGGAATAACTTCTAATTAATTATTGGTACTTGGTACAAAGCTCATTTAATGCTAGCTCGTACTATGCTAGAAATATAACTTTAAAAAGGCAATTCTTTGCCAAAAAGTCCAATCTGATGATTTTGATTTGCCAATTAAAAGGTAAATTAGTTGTACTTTGTCAGCCAAGTCTTTTCCTCCACCAAAAGGTCTTTTCGTCCACCTTTCCCTCCAAATACCAAATATAGAGACAAGTTACACAAATATATTAATTTTTATAATATCTCTTAAAATTTACAATAACTCTCAAAATTTATAATATTTTTATAGCTCTATTTTTTTTTAAATTTTAATGTTCTAAGCCGTATCCCCGCACCCGTATCCATATCCGGATCCCCACCCCCGAATCTTAAAATTTGGATTTTGCCGAATCCGATATTCGGATCCGTCCTTGTATCGGATACCCTCACCCAAGTCCGAGCAACTTAGGTCCCATACAACATAGTCGGTCTAATCACCGCTCTATAGAACTTACCTTTAAGTTTTGGCGGCACATTCTCTTATCACACAAAATACCAGAAGCGAGCCTCCATTTCATCTACCCTGCTCCAATACAATGTGTGACATCCTTGTCAATTTCCATATTTCCTTGAATTACTGGCCAGGGGTACTTGAAACTCCCTCTCTTGGGGACGACTTATGTATCAATCCTTATGTCCTCGTTTGCTTTGTGGATCTCAGCGCTGAACTTGCGCTCCAAGTATTTCGTTTTGGTTCTTCCTCAACTTGAAATCTTTAGACTCTAGGGTCTACCTCCACACCTTCGACCACGCGTTAACACCATCTCGCATCTCGTTAATAACTACAATGTTATTTGCACATAGCATGCACCGTGAGACCTACCCTTGAATACGATGCGTCAGTGTATCCATAGCCACGACAAATAAAAATGGGCTGGGAGCTGATCCCTGGTGCAACTCCATCGCTATTGAAAGTGTTCCGAGTCTCCTATTGTCCTCACTCGGGTCTTAGCTCCGTCCATGCCGTTATTCGTGCTAATATATGCAACAAGTACATCTCTAGCGGCCAAGTATCTCCACAGGACTTCCCTTGAGACTTTATCACACGCCTTTTCTAAGTCGATAAATACCATATGCAGGTCCCTCTTCCTCTCCCTAAATTGCTCCACCAATCTCCTAGCAAGATAAATAGCTTCTGTAGTCAATCACGCCAGCATGAATCCGAACTAGTTCTCGAAAATAGACACACTCCTCACCTCAACTCCACTACCCTCTGAGTATGGCTTAGTAGCTTGATAATCCAATAGTTGTTGCAATTTTGGGTATCACCCTTTGTTCTTATACAAAGGGATCATCGTACTCCACCTTCATTCTTCGAGCATCTTATTCGTCCTAAAAATGACATTAAACAAACCAATGAGCCACTCCAAGCCTATCCTGCCCGTGCTCTTCCAAAATTCCACCGGGATTCCGGCTAGCCCGGTTGCTCCTCCCCTGCTTATCTAACACATAGCTCCCTCGACCTCCACAACTTTTATGCGCCTACAATACCCAAAGTCTTGACGGCTCTCGAAGTGCTCCAATTCACCTAGCTTTAGTGCCATCACCAAAGCTATTGTAAAATCGAGTTCTTTCTCGATCATTGTATTTTATCAGGATCTCAAACAGGGAAAATGATTGGCAGTGGTAGATTGCATGATCACATATATATTAGATGGAATTCATCCAGTCAAGCCTTTTTTGGGGAAAGTAAGGATGTCAACCAAGAAATAATACATCGGCATAGACAGTTAGGACACCCATTATTCTTTGTTTTGAAGAAGTTATATCCTAATTGTTTTCAAGAACTCAATTTGAATCTTTGTTATGTGATGTGTGTGAATATGCCAAGCATATTAAAAACTCTTATCCTGTGAGTGATAATAGAAGCACGACTTCGCTTATGACTATTAATTCTGATTTATGGGTTCCTACACAAACTATTTCTTTGTCTGGTAGTCGATGGTTTGTTACTTTCATTGATTGCTGCACTATGATGACTTGGGTATATTTGTTAAAAGCCATAAGTGAAGTTTTCTCTTGTTTTCAGTCATTTCATAAGATGATTTGTACCCAGTTTAATGCCAAAACAAAAATCTTGAGAACTGACAATGGCAGCAAATACATTGATAAAAGATTTGGTGCTTATTTGGAGTCCAATGGGTTAGTCCATCAGACTAGTTGTCCTTACACTATTGCACAAAATGGGGCCGCTGAAAGAAAAAATTGGCATTTGTTAGAAGTAGCACGATCTCTTAGGTTCACCATGCATCTACCAAAACCTTATTGGGGGATGCTAGTTGCTGCCTATCTTATCAACAAAATGCCACTTAAAACCCTCAATTTTCAAAGTCCTTTGAAAATTTTAAAGGGTAGAAATGAATATACTGTTCTTCCAAAGGTGTTTGGGTGTGTATTCTTTGTCCACACTAGAAATTCTGAGAAACTTGATCCTAGAGATATAAAGTGTGTTTTTATTAGGTATTCTCCGACACAGAAATGTTACAAATGTTATCATCCTCCCTCTAGGAAATCTTTTGTTAGCATGGATACTTTTCGAGAATCCGTGCCCTATTTCAGTATTACCTCATCACCTCTTCAAGGGGAGAGCAGCAAGGAGGAAGGGTACATAGTTCCATTACTAGACCTTTTGATGACATTTCACAGGGGAAAGTGAAATTGGAGAAAGAATTCAGCGGGGAACTATTAGGCGTTTGGATAGACCTGATTTGAAAACTTACTCTAGGAAAAATAGAGCAGAAGAAGCCATCTTACAATCTACCGAAGCTGAACCTTCTTCTACTGGTGAGTTATCTACATTTCCTAATGAGTTAAACCTATTGCTCACAGAAATGAGTCAGATGTTGCACCACCAAACACCCTTTATCTAATTTTGTCTCATATAATTCTCTGTTTCCCTGCTATAGAGCCTTTGCCTTGTCTATTTCTTCCAGGGTTGTGAAAAGCGCTCGCTTTCTCGCTTAAAGCGAGAAGCAAAGCAACCCCTTACCCGCTTCTACTATATGAAGCGACTCAGGTAGACAAAAGCGTGCGCTTCCCACTAAAAAGCGAGAAGTGACGAAGCGAAGCGTGCACTTCTTTGTATTAAACAACGGCCAACCTATTTAATTAAAAAAGAAGGGTTTTCAAAGTTCTTTTATTAAAACACGACTAGTAGCAACGACTAGGGTTCCCTTTTCAACTTCGACAGAGATTCAACAGCAACAGGTATGTGATGATTTATTTTTCTTTCACTGTTTCAGCGTCCAAATAGCAGCGAAATGCTGGCGAATTGTTTTTACCTTCCGTTCTTCTTTCGTAGTATTCTCCTCTTCGTTGAAATGCTGCCAGTTCTTCTTTCATTGTTTTTATGCTGCCCAGTTTTTAACAGAATGGTATACTGCCCTTCCTCTTATTTTAATATATTTTTTTTAAATTCCGCTTCACTTCAAAAAAGCGAGCGCTTCGCTTCTCGCTCTAAGCGAAATGGGGATTGTCGCTTTTCCTCGCTTCACGCTCTTCAGAATACTGATTTCTTATGTATCTATTCCCCATAATTGGAGAGAAGCTTTTGCGGATCCTATATGGAAGCAAACTATGATTGAAGAAATGAAGGCCTTGTCAAAAAATGAGACTTGAGAATTGTCACTTCACCGCCAGACAAGAAGTTGGTTGGCTGCAAATGGGTCTTCACTTTGAAGCACAAAGGTGATGGCTCGATTGAAAGATTCAAAGCAGGACTGGTAGCTAAGGGATTCACTCAAGACTTATGGAGTGGAATGTTAGGAAACATTTGCCCCTGTTGCTAAGATGAACACTATTCGAATTCTTTTGTCTTGTGCAACTAATCTTAATTGGGACTTGCAACAGTTTGATGTGAAAAATGCATTTCTTCGTGGAGATTTAGAAGATGTGTATATCGAGATTCCTCCTGGATTTGATACTGCACAAAGTTAAGGAAAGGTATTTAGATTGAAGAAAGCCTTGTACGGATTGAAGCAATCCCCTAGAGCTTGGTTTGACAGATTCTGCAAAGCAATGATCTCCTTTGGTTACCAACAAAACAATGCTGATTACACCCTCTTCATAAGACATCATATGGGTAAAATCACTATTCTCATAGTTTATGTTGATAACATACTAAGGAGAGGAGATGACAAAGAGAAGATTGCCCGATTGTAAAAGTTGTTGGCACATGAATTTGAGATCAAGGATCTAGGAAAATTGCAGTACTTCTTGGGAATTGAGGCTGCTAGATCAAATAGAGGAATCTTTATTTCTCAGAAGAAGTATATTCTGGATTTCTTGAAAGAAACGGGGATGACAGGTTGGAGACCCGCAGAATCGCCAATTAAAAGCAATTACAAGTTACAAAGCCATTGTCGGAGAGTCAGTTGATAAGGAGAGATATAGAGGTTGGTTGTAAGACTCATTTATCTCTCCCACACTAGACCAGACATAGCCTATTCAGGTAGCCTGGTGAGTTAGTTCATGTTTGATCCCCGTGATCCTCATACTTTCACATTTACTTTCACATTTTGCAGTATTTGAAGTCTGCTACAGGGAAAGGTCTACTTTTCTCCAAACATGATCACCTCCAAATAGAAGCCTTTACAGACGCAGATTGGGTTGGATCTCTAATTGACAGAAGATCTACATCCGGTTACTGTACGCTCGTAGGAGGAAACTTAGTTACTTGGAGAGTTAAGAAGCATAGTGTAGTTGCTGGATCAAGTGTGGTGGTAGAATATAGAGCTATGGCCCAGGGTGTTTGCGAACTGCTTTGGCTACAAAAACTACCAGAGGAATCGAAACTGTCTGAAAAAAGAAACCCTTCCTTGTATTGTGACAATAAGGTTACCATCAGTATAGCTCATAATCCAATTCAGCATGACCGAACAAAGCATGCGGAAATTGATCGACACTTCATCAAAGAAAAAATTACATCTTGTGTCTTGAGTTTGTGTCATGTGCCACCGGAAAAACATTAGCTGATGTGTTTACCAAGTGTATTAACAAACAAACTTTTCATACACTAGTTTGCAAGTTGGTCTTGCGTGTCATCTTTGCGCCAACTTGAGGGGGAATGTTGATTGACCTAATTATTAGGGAAGATTAGATTCTGATTGAGAAAGATTTGATTCTGATTGAGATTTGATTTTATTCTGATTGATTGTAATTTATTTCTTTCCTAAAATAGTCATAGGACTTAGTGTATAAATACCTTTGCTTAGGGATGGAAGAAATACACAGAAATACAAGAAGCCTTTTCTTCTTCTCAAAATTTACATCCTCCCCTGCTTATCTTACGCATAGCTCCTTCGACCTCCACAATTTTTTGTTCGTCTACAATACCCAAAGTTTTGACGACTCGCGGAGTGCTCCAATTCACCTAGCATAATGTTCCTTTCCCTTTCTTCGTTCAAGAGTATATGGGACTATGTCTGCCATCTTCGTCGAATATGTGCCTTTTTTGTCAAAACTCTAACTTTCTCGTCTTTGATGCACTTCCTTGGTCCAAATCACGGGCTTTCCTTTCTCTCACGGTGTTTTTGAGAGCGAGAAGCGCAAAAAAGCGACAGGGGCTCGCCTCGCTTCAAAAGCGAAGCGCACGCTTCATTGAAGTGAAGCACAATTCTTAAAAAACATAATGTAAACCTTGCAAAGACACAATATAAATAATCAAAAAGTTCAATTCAAAAACTTAAAAGTAGGTACCACTACCACCAATTCCTCCATAAACCATAGGACAAGCAAAATCACATAAAAATTAACTTTATAAACTGAAATACACATAAAAATTAAGAAATAACGGCTAAAATACTAATCAAATAAACTGAAAATTATATATATATATATACAATAATTAACTTTATAAAGTGAAATACACATACAAATTAATTAATAAAGGCTAAAATACTAAATAAGTAGGAAAAAAGGAGAAAAAATTTCGCACCTGCCCTAGCTATGAGCAGGTGCCTGGATGAGAACAAGATGAAGAAAGAAGAAAGAAAAAAAGGAGAAGGAGAAGAAAGAAGAAAGAAGAAAAATTACCTAGAGCTTCTCTATTGAAGTCTTGAACCCTAGCAACAATTGATTTTGAGAGAAATGGTCTTTACTTAGGTTAGGGGTATGTTTTGTATAATAAAAAAACAGACCCAAACTTTTTAAAAAACAAAGCTGACCCAAACATTTTTTCCCCCTAAAACTGACCTCCTCCACCACAAAAGCGAGCGCTTTGTCGCTTCTCGCTTCGCGATCGCTTTGCGCTTCTTCTACTGAAGCGAGCGCTTCGTGTGGTCGACTCGCCTCAGGCATGGAAAAGCAACAAGGCATCGCTTCGCGCTTAAAGCGATCGCTTCGTCGCTTTTTAAAACACTGAGTCTGAGCCACCGTTCTTCATACGAATGTCCAAACGCTGCAGTCTGAGCCACCGTAACCGTTAACTTCGCCTCCTTCTTAGCTTCTCTAACCATTCCATGTCCGTCCTCTTCGCCTCCTCGTATATGCTCTCTACTAGATTCAAGTACGCCGCTTTTTTGGCTTTCACTTTTCCTTGGACCTTTCCATTCCACCACCAATGCCCTTTGTGACCGTCAGAGTAACCTTTCGAGACCCCTAAGACCTCTCTAGTAGCTTCCCTTATGTATTTCGCGGTCGTGGTCCATGTACCACTCGTGTTCCCACTACTCCTCCAAGCCCTCATAGCCAACAATTTCTCTCCCCACTCCTTAGCTTTGTCCTTAGTCAAAACATCCCACTTGATCTTAGGTTGACCATACACAACCCTCTTCTTCCTCTTGATCTCCAGGTCCATAACCAAAAGCCTATACTGAGTTGTGAGATTTTCGCTCGGTATAGCCTTGCAATCCATGCATTGACCTCTATTGCACCTTTTGAAGAGTAGATAATCAATTTGGGTCCTGGCCATCGAACTCTGGCTATTCTGACATAATCCCCTTCGAGACTAAGAGAGAAGTTATGCAAGCCTTAGAGGAGCTTGTTATGTATTTATTCGCACCATAATCAATAATCTAAGAATTAAGGTGAGCATTAAAGGCAATACCTGATTGCACATAATTGTAAGTGGTAACAAACAAAGATGCTGAACTTCATCCAATGATAGTTTCTCTTGAAGTAGTTTCTATGGATAACTCCACATTTTCTTCAATAATAGCTAGATCTCTTGATGGGCCTACACGCTTTCCTCCATGGTCTCTAGTTAGTCTACCATGTAGTTTCCATCATGTCTCCTTTGTATGCCTTGGCTTTCCACAATAAGCACGGTGTAGATAACCTTTATTAGAACTCAGAAGTGATTGCCATTGGTTGCTCACGAGACATGGTTAATCCAAACTTCTCGCTTGGTGCTGAGTAAAGTGTGACCCCTTGTCAGCTCTCTTCCTGTTGAACATAAGAGAATGCATCCTCAGGAGAAAGAAAAGTAATTTTGCCTAAGAACTTGAACCTTGATCTGTGCGTATTGTTGGTTCAAACCGGCCTGAAAATCATAGATCTTTTCCTTTTCAACCAATTGTTGAAAAAGAACTGCATCATCACCTCCTGCCATACCCACTTAGCTCGGGATAATAATAATCAGTGATAGTTAACTCACCTTACATAGTGGCATGAATTTTGTTTCGAGTTTCAAATATCTGGGCATGATTTCCATATGAGAGTAAATGCGCTTAGATGAATTCCAGATCTTTTCAGCAGTATCAAGCAATAGATTCAGTGTTTTCTTTTCTCCAGTAGTATAACCAAGCAACTTTCTAGACTTGATAATAAACAAACAAGATCTTGACCAATCAAGATACTTACCAACCCCATCTAATTTTACAACACTGCAAAAATACCAGTCCAAAATATTATTTTCAAATCTGGAGAAAACTTTTTAGAACCTGGACTTTTAGAGATGAAAAACAGCAAGCTCTTAAGCCTGGACTTCAAAAAGGAGAAAGAAACTGCAACCTTCCTCGATAAAGAGGACCAACACACACTGAAATCTCAATTCTGCTGCTCAAAAAATGTTGGAACTGGGATGGGTAGGCTCGGAACAGGTAGGCGAGTCCTAAGCAAGAAGAAATCTTGAAAAACTTTCGCCGCAAGTGCCCTCAACCATTGGCACGTGATAGTGATATGTCGTCGGAGCCAGAGCTTCTAGTGGTGCGTGACGGCACATCAGAGATGGTTTCAAGCAGCGTCTTGCTAGGGTTTGATTGCCATCATCAGATGGAGCTTGTGGTGATATTAGTTTCTTTATAATACTGACAGAAAAATATACAAATGCATACAACTTTGAGTGAGGGAGAAAAACTCGGCCTCTTTCTGAAAAAAGAACCCTCGTGCTGCATGAGAGAAACCTCATCTCCAAAGGCAGGAATGACTCTGATACCATGAAGCTTTCTAAGAAGAAGAAAAGGCTTCTTGTATTTCCGTATGATGTTACATCCCATGAGCAAGAGAATTTATACAAAGCTCATGTTGCTAATTAGGGAAACAAAATAAATTAGCACACTGTACAGCTATCAAGTTCTTATAATCAAGCTATTAAATAAAATAAAATCTTCGTAAAAATAAAGCCAATCAACAATAAGGGAAATATATGTATCCTTGCAGTTTCCAACTCCTCATTGTCCATTTCTTCAGTTTATTAACACGTTGTAATGTACCAGTCATTTTCTATCTAAAAAGATATGTGCTATGCATTCAGATTTCGAAGTATGATGGGACTCAAAGAGTAGTTGACAGTGCTTTGGAGAACTTGACTGTTGATATAAACATGCCAGAGGGCCTGTTGGAAACTGATATTCTGTTGACAGGTGGCATGAATGGCTCATTGTGGTATGTCTTCTGTTATAATTGAAGCTAAAAGAATAACCCGACTGGAGTTGGATGCGTATAAATTTTATGAGTATGGATGCAATAGTTTATTGTTTGCTTTATAATGAATAATTGCATGTATCAATCTGAAGAGTGAAAAGTTTAATAGCATATTCTTAGTTTCCTTATTAAGGATTTGTAGAAGGTTTCATGCTTTTTCTGAGCTGCTACATTGTACTAAGGATTAAAGAATTGCTACGGAGTTGGATTTGCCTGTGAATGACATCTTTTGTCAGGGAAAGTGGTGATGCCTTAAAAGCTTATCTTCAGTTAATCGGATCAACATTTATGTAGAGTTAATCTGGAAGGTTCAATTCATGTTTATTATTGGGGTTCTCATTCACATACTTTCCGTCTTTGTGCACTTCATTTCTTTGAGTTGTCCCTTAGAAATTAGTGGACATCTTTTTAAAGCTAGATGCCCTTATGACAAGTGATTATTTGATTGGGAGTTTACAATGTGTTGTAGATTATGGATTAGCTTATATAGTACTTAAATATGGCTCATGATAAAGCATAATATGTATCCACCTTCAGTTGATAAGTTGATCGTGCATTTTTTACCAATATATGATGTTATGCCAAGTGTTTTACAATAAGATATGTACATTATAGTGTGTGGTTACAGTTTCTTTTGGAGCATGGACTGTGTTTATTAGCAAACTTCAAAATTTTTGTGATCCATACATGTTTGATAGATCATTTCTTGTTGAAATTCATAGAAATATGGGACATACTTTCCAATGCATTGTTTTGAAGTCCAGTGCTTTCGCAGTATGTTTGAAGTTGGAAAGGTTGAACAAGAATTTAATCAAGGAGTAAAATGCTTGCCACATCGTGTTTGGCCTCTCACAATCGGATACCGAGAAGGACACTGTGACTCACCACGACATGTCTGGAGACCTCAAGGAGCTTTCGAACATATGCCATCGAATATATCTTGTATAAAGACGTCTCAAAAGCATCCCCTATCCATCAGTGGAACTTCTTTAAAGCACGTTCTGTATCCTTTTGTGGGTTTAGCAATTATTATTGTCGTCTTCAATAAGTAAGTGGGCTGGTCTGATTTTAGTCTTTGGTGGCTCATCTTACACATTTGTTTTCAATCTACAGCTTTGGATTTGTCTGGTATATAATGGCCTATTTGGAAAGCCACCATATAATTAGAATTGGGCGTAATTGAATGTAATTACATAGTTAGGCTTGTTTGTTTGGCCAAGTAACTAGTTGGTCAACATGGAATTGGGTATAATTGATGGGGAGCAATAATGCTCTCCAATTCTCAAGGGTGGCAAAGAATCGGTGGTAAACACATCATGTAATTACTAGGTGACTTTTCAACTACTTTTTTGTATTTTTATTTTTTTATTTAAAAAGAGAGACTTTTGCTTTCATTTCTTTTCTTCAACAACGCGAGTCCTTATAGCTCATTCCCTTCTGCTTCCAGGTATTCGTATTTTCCTCTTTTTTTTCTTTCTTTTCTAATTGCTTATGTAATTGTAATTGTGAGAGATTGGCTATGGCGGGTCCAAGGAGAGGTGATCAGGTTGGACATGAGACATCTTTAGCTTACCGAGGATATAACCCTTGATAGGAGGGTGTGGAAGTCGAGGATTACGGTAGTACGTTAGTATGTATTCAAGCATATTTCTTTTCCAAATCTGTTATGCTTTTGCATAGCTGTAGTACTAATGTTATCCTCGTGTTTCCTATTTTTAGATTGCTATTATTGCCTGATCGCTATTATATATTTCTGGCTGTTGTTCCTGTTTCTCTTTCCGTAGTTCTGTGTTATAATTGCTGTGATTTTGCTTTTATTTAGCCGAGGGACTACCGGAAACAACCTTGCTACCTTTTGAAAGTCTGCGTACATACTATCCCAGACCCCACTTAGACCCCACTTGTGGGCAATACACCTTGTATGTTGTTGTTGCAGCATAATTGCATATGCAATTGTAGTACACTAGTGCTTGAATTAGTACCTTGTAGGTTTTGTGCTTTTATTTTTATTATTACAAAAAAGTACAAATCAGATGCTTAAATCTTCAACTTTTTGGAAAATTTAGCTATTTAATCATTTTTGTTGTTCTTTTACTTTTTATAAGTATTTTGCAATTCTGGGACAGTTTGTGACTAAGATCTTAAATTTTTGTTAGAAAAATATTATTACTATATTCCAAGTTCCAGTCCAATCAATTTATGTGCAATCTAAGAGATGGAATAACTCAACAGATGTGTAATACCAGAGCAAGAGATAGAATTGCAGACATTTTTGTTATGAGAATTTTCTTAATGAGAACGAGTTGTTAAAAACAATTTCATATTTTTTTATTTTTTACTCCGCAGTATAAATATTTATATAGTAAATGTTTTATCCTTTTAAAATTTAAAAAGTTTATTTAATTCTTGATGATCATCGTTATTAAAATAACAAATATTAAAATGTGTAATTACATTTGTGCTACGTTAAACAAACATGTCATGTAATTACTACACTATGTAATTACTAAGTTATGTAATTACTAAGGTAGTATTTACACCCAATTCCAATTATGGTGGCTGTCCAAAAAATATAGTAAAGCTACTTCAATTTTGCTGGTGCAAAGTATTTGTTTCATCTTCCTTTGATCCCTTTTTTTAATACTCCGGCCGGCAAAAGATGGTTGTTATCTACTTACCTTTTCAGTTGTCCAGAAATGTTGTTCACTTTCTGTAAATAGTATTTTTTTCATTTACTCTTTGTCACTTCTTGTATATTGGAGTACTAAAGTAGGGCACGCTTATTCTTGTAGACCTTAAAAAATTGTCAAAAGGTAACTGTTATCTTCCATTTTGGGCTTGCTGCTCTTTAAGAAATTGTAGTTTATCCCCTCCACTCTAAATTCCATACCTACTCAAAGTAAGACAACTAAAATGGGATGAAGGTCTTATGTTCTTATAACTCTTGTTTCTTTTTTCTTCTCCTTTTTTTTTGGCGAAAAGTAACAATAATTTGTTCTTATCACACTCGTGAGACTTAACACTAGAGCTCAGTGTAACTACTCTGGGAGCTGAATCATCCGGTGGAACAGTCTACATTCTGAACCTCAGTGAACCGCTAGATTTTAGTTCAAGCATACCAACTTTTAGGAGAAGAATTTCCGAGATTACTTCATTTGAGCATACAGTTTGGACTTCAGATTGTAGTCATGATCAGAAACGAGCAGTAGTAGGCAAGTTCTGTACTTTGTTTTTCCTTCATTTGCGGATTACATTATTAAACCCCTTTGCTAATAAAGAAATCCAACTTTGAGAAGGATTGGTCTTCATAATGCAGTTCCCCTGTTTACGTTTACGTGGTTTACCATGTTTTACTCTCTCATTTGTAGTAAATTCTGCTCTTTCGTGATCGAAATTGCCTAATTTACTTTTGGATAAAACTATGCGCTGTGTCTGTTTAATTTATTTGTCTTGCTTTGTTTTTGAAGTTCCAGGAAAAAAAGGGCTTTCTTTATTGCTACTTTCTTATATCTTGCTTAATGTTATATAGGAACCAATAGAGGAGCTGCAATGTTGGACATCGAAACAGGAGTGAAATCCTGGGTTTGTCGGTCTAAAAGCGATATTTTCTCCATAAAATTTGATAATTCGGTAAATGTCTCGGACTCCGTCCTTTGTGCTTTAAGTACTTATTATTACTGTGAACCGTAACCTGCTGAACCAAGTCATGAGCTTCTAAGGACTTAAGTCTGTATACCCGATCTATGAGGCATTCCCCAGGAAATAATGTAAAAATCTAAAATGAGTGAAAGCCTGAGAAGAGATCTACTGTCGCTGAATCAATTGACCTTGTGAACTAGATCTAGAAAGCCTGCCTTTAGCCGCGAGTTTTGTCATGTGCACAATGCCTTTCACATGACGTGGTAGGCCCAAACGGGCTAAGTATCTCTAAAGGTACCCCGTAAGTCTTGTTTACTATCCCCTAAGATTTTTCTGGAATAAATCGTTATAACAAAAATGCAATAAATATAACTTAAACAGTTTAATAAGTTAACATTGAAAATTGAAAGTTGAACGGTAACATGAAATCTGAAAGCCGAACTGTAGCATGAAATCTGAAAGCCGAACTGTAGCATGAATCTGAAAGCCGAACTTAACATGGAATCTGAAAGTTGAAATGCAACATGGAATCTGAGTTAAGTTCGGATAACTGAATATAACTGTGTTTCGGTATTTTGAAAACTTTATCTAACAAACTATGGTGCCTGCAAGCTATGTTGCTCGGACCCAAGTGCGGGTATTCGATCCGGGTGCTGATCAAGTGTGAGGATGGCTGACCCATTTACACCTGGAGAGGTTGACCACTTCTCCCAAACACAAATCTAAAGACGGGGAGCACCTGCAAATGTGGGTGCTAGCCCTGGCAACTATACCACTACAAGAATGCCAACAAAATTTTTTGTTGCCACACTGAATATTGTTGCGGAAAGTACTTTTGGCAACAACAAAAAAGTTGTTGCACGTCGTGGCAATAACTGCCGATGAGAAAAGTCTATGCATCAACAAAAAATGTTGTTGTCAAAACCCGACTTTAACGCAACAAAAAAGTTCTGTTGCCACAAATTATACTTTGTTGGTAAAAGATCACACAGTGGCTTAAGAAAACATTTAGCGACAGAAATTATTGTTGCGACAAATTAAATATTTTTCCAACAATATTATATGTTGCAAAAAAGTTGGCAAAAAAAAGACAACTAAAATTTATTATGAAGGTTTTCGCAACTACTATTGTTGTAGCCATGAAATTACGTTTTGCCAACAAAATACATTTTGGCTATGTGTGAACAAATATTCTCCTTTACAACATTAACAACAACTTATGAGTAGTTGATACATACAAACTGATAAAATTACACAAATGTATATATAAATTACATATTATTATATTTGAAAATGTCAATTCGTAAAACTGATGAACTAGATATTTACTCTCTTTCAAAAACTAAATACTCCTAAAAAGTTTGTTTTTACTTACAAAAAAGAACTAAAGCATCTTATATGCAGGATATGAATTCTATTCTAATAGTAACTCAGAAAACAAATCTTCTTCCCACTAGGCGGCAAGAAGCTATTCAGGTTAGCCAAGATTAGGGAGAGAAAGGCTCGGGACCTGAACCAAGTACGGTGCATCAAGGACGAAGATGTTAAGGTTCTGGTGGAAGAGGCGTGTATCCAACGTAGATGGCACGAGTACTTCCTTTGGCTCTTGAACGAGGGAGGGGACAAGAGTATCATGCTAAGTGAGTAGGAGAATTGAGGGAGTCAGAAGGATTTTGGGTTTTGTAGGCGTATTGAGGTGGAGGGGGCGATGCGGAAGATGAGCAGGGGTAAGGCTACCAGATGAGATCCTAGTGGAATTTTGGAAGGAAGTGGGTCGGGCAGGCTTGGAGTGGCTTATTGGTTTGTTTAACATGCCTGATGATTGACGACAGAGTTTGATGATCCCGTTGTATAAAAACAAAGTCGATATCCAGCATTGTAACAACTATTAGGGTATCAAGCTGCTGAATCATACTATGAAAATTTGGGAGAGGGTGGTGGAGATGAGGGTGCGACGTAGTGTTACTATTTCCGAGAACCAATTCTGATTTATGTCTGGACTATCTACTACAGAAGCCATTCACCTCGTGAGGAGATTGGTGGAGCAGTATTGAGAGATGAAGAAGGACTTGCATTTGGTATATTCTTCGACCTAGAGAAGGCCTATGATAAAGACCCGAGAGGGGTCCTATGGAGATGTATGGAGGCTAGTGGTGTCCCGGTGGCGTACATTATGGCGATTAAGGACATGTACGAGGGAGCGAAGATTCGGGTGAGGACTGCGAGAGGAGACTCGGATCATTTCCCAGTGGAGATGGGGTTACATCAGGGATCGACTGTTAGCCCATTTTTGTTTGCGTTAGCGTTAGATGTGCTAATGCAACGCATACAAAAAGAAGGTGCCATGGTGTATGCTATTTGCTGATGACATAGTCCTGATTGACAAAACGCGAGGCAGAGTTAATGCTAAGTTGGAGGTTTGGAGACAAACGTCGGAGGCAAAAGGTTTCAAGTTGAGTAGGTCAAAAACTGAGTACTTGGAGTGCAAGTTTAGTGATGGGATGCATGAAGAAGGAGTGGAAGTGAGGGTTGGTACCCAGGTCATCCCTAAAAGAGTTAGTTTCAAGTATCTTGGGTGTATTATTCAAGGCAATAGGGAGATTTACGAGGATGTTACTCATCGTGTTGGAGCGGGGTGGATGAGTTTGAGGCTCGCCTCAGGGGTTTTGTGTTATAAGAATGTGCCATCTCGACTTAAGGGCAAGTTCTATAGAGTTGTGGTTAGACCGACTATGTTGTATGGAGCTGAATGCTGGCCCATCAAGAAGTCCCGTGTTCAGAAGATGAAAGTAGCTGAAATGAGGATGTTGAGATGGATGTGTGGGCATACTAGGCTAGACAAGATTAGGAATGTAGTTATTAAGGACAAGGTAGGAGCGGCGTCTGTGGAGGACAAGTTGCGGGAATTGAGGCTAAGATGCTTTGGGCGTGTGAAGAGGAGAGACATAGATGCTCCCTTCAGGAGGTGTGGGACGTTGTACATGGCGGGTATGAAGGGAAGGGGTAGGCCTAAGAAGTATTTAGAAGAGATAATTAGGCAGGACATGTCATTGCTTCAGCTTATCAAGGATATGACCCACGATAGGAAGGTGTGGAGGTCGAGAATCAGGGTTGTAGGTTGACAGATAGTAATGTATTCTTCCTAGGCCGACCAATAGTACTAGGACTATTTTTGCAATTTCCTATTCATGGTTCTTTATTATGCATGCTATGACATTCACGCACGTTACCATGTTACATTGTTTCTAATATTCTTTGCTACTTGGTTGCTTTTATCTTCACTGTTCCTTGAGCCGAGCGTTTATCGGGAAACACCTCTCAATCTCTATGAGGTAGAGGTAAGGTCCGCGCACACACTACCCTCGCCATACCCCATTTATGGGATGAAATTGACTTTGTTGTTGTTGTTGTTGTTGTTGTTTTATTGTCCTAAACTTGAAGAACCGCCGAAAATATAGAAGTCAACTACTGGGATGCACTTAATATGAATGGGTAACAGTGATTTGAAATTTGTAATAAAATGGGATTATTGGAAAAGTTCTTTTTTCTAGACTATTTTTAAAAATATGGATAGATATTTTAATAAAATTTCAATATTTTGATTTAGTTATTTATTATTAATTAATTAATAAATAAGTTATATGTGGCTCTTTATGGTTATGCCATATGGTTGAATTAGTTATTAGTTAATATATTACATGTGGCTTTTAAGGCTTCCACTTGGCTTAAGGAGAGGGATTTTGCCTCTCCTTTTAATAATATAGAGGTTTAAAATAGAATAAGTTTCAGAACAAATGAGTTTCAATATATAAAAGTTATTATTTCCGTAAAAAATTTGTTAAGTATATTTTTGTTCAATAATAAAATTATATACAACAACAACATCCCAGTGTAATGCCACAAGTGGGGTCTGGGCAGGGTAGGATGTACGCATCCTTACCCCTATCCTGGAAAGGCAGAGAGACTGCTTTCGATAGACCCTCGACTAAAGAAGATGGACGAAGCACGGTAGCAAGACAAAATATTTATAAAACTATATCGAAGATAGCAATAGAGAATATGAAAGAAGTACCGATAACAAGTAATAATAAGACAATATATTTAGAAAACTAAATCCAATATAGCAATAGAGAATATGAAAGAAGTACTGATAACAAGTAATAATAAGACAATATATTTAGAAAACATGATACCTAATAAAATCCCACTAGTGGGGTCTGGAATATATTTAGAAAACTAAATCTAATATAGCAATAGAGCATATGAAAGAAGTACTGATAGCAAACTAAGGAAGTATTGATGGCAAGTAATAATGGAATTATATGAAATTATTATTTTTGCTCATTCACGATATGTAGTGGGGATAAATTTTAGATCAAGTTCGAATGTTTTATTATTATTGCAACAACTATCTGGATATCAAGCTGCTTGGCATACTATGAAAGTCTGGGAGTAGTTGTAGGTTTGAGTCTTTGAGATTGAAGGATTTTGTTTTTTTATTGAATTTGGGGTCTTTCAGAAAAGGTTTGGGGAAAAGAATAATGGATACTGTAGTTGTACCATTAATGCGTATCTATCACACCCTCTACCTATTAATAGCGTTTTTCTTTCGGGCGGCAATTTCAAATTTTCGATTTATAGGCATGGCAATATCTCTTTTATATTTGATTTTGTGCAAATGAGGGCCAACAACTTTTATGAGACTTATTAATTTTTTTGAAAGAGAATCTTGATATTGCTTAGGCAAAAGAAAAATTGTTGTGAATGTGTTAGGGTGAGTCTCTCAATTCTGTCCAGTGTAGTTTATGGTGATGGAAGAAAAAGGAACTAGAATATTAGAGGAGAGGAAGAAGGGGTGACCGAAGCCGGGGGGAGGGGGGGGGGGGTGTTGTAATTTTGGGGTTCTTTTAAATATAGAGTAGGAATAAATGACATTTATCTGATGTGGATGCTAATGTGTTATACACATCAGCGCAATTGAGCAACACTCATCGATAGAGTGTTTATTAATACTCANGGGGGGGGGGGGGGGGGGATGTTGTAATTTTGGGGTTCTTTTAAATATAGAGTAGGAATAAATGACATTTATCTGATGTGGATGCTAATGTGTTATACACATCAGCGCAATTGAGCAACACTCATCGATAGAGTGTTTATTAATACTCATTCTATTGAGTTGAGGTGTTAAATGGAACACTCCTAAGTTTATATACTGGGATGGGTGCAAGTGTCTACAAGGTCGTTTTGCCAAAAGAAAATAAGGTCCTTTTCTTCTTCTTGGGTACTTGTGATCAGTAAGCCTATGATCACCTTCTCCCTTTCGTGATACACACGAACGTGAATGTGCTATATGGTTAGCTTCTTCAAACGCATCTGTCATCTGCAACAGGCCATTCACTTTATGAATTTTTGTCAAATTGGAAATGAGAAGCATTCTTTGGAATCAGCTGTGACATTTCTTATGCATCATGGATGCTGATGTTTTTGATATTGCCTTCTTAGAATATTTCTTTTCTTTTTCAGGAAAATGTTGTTTTATGTGGGCTAAGAAATGGATCAATTTTGGCCATCGACACCCGTCAAAAACCAGGAGATTTTTATCGTAGACTTCCCCAAAATAGAATTCCATGCCATCATGATGGGCATTCAAGTAGGGTTAAAAGCTCTGCTAGAGATTCCTTCCAGGTATCATATGCTTTTTTTAGGAGAGTGAGTACATTCTTTTCTTTCTGTGAACTGCCCTCCATCCCTCCACATTTGCCAGAGCAATCATGAACTTCATCTGTTTCAAATTGTGGACACGGTTCGAGTTATATTAACACTTGTAGATGAGCACTTTGAGAGTTCATTTTGAAACAGGACACAATTGTTGGGACACTTCGAGTTTAATTCTGAAGCATAATGTTAAATCTCACTTTATCGTCAGACGATCAAACGTTCATTGAAAAATAACAACGTTAGTCATTTAAGTTGATGCCAAGTCTCAAGACAGCCAAATATAAAATTACAATGCTTAATGTAAGACAAAGTAAGAAGTAAAGGCATCACTAGGAGCTTATACATTTGAACATACTTAATTATAGAAATTGGTATAGTTGTCCCAAATGCAGCAATGGAAGTATTCAGGGGAGAATTATTTGTTCAATAAGATACCAAATACTTCTTGGTAATAATATCATTTTTCATTTACTTAGTGCCTCGTGGGCTATGAATCCATAGTGCAACTCTTCGAGCAGTGACATGAATGCTTATATCATTTGCACATGTTAAACTCATTGTCATTGGATAGGTTTTCTCAAATGTTGCAGTTAATGGAAGTACTCTACGAGAAAATTGTTCAGATACTTCAAGAAGACTCTTGCATTAAAATCTGTTTCATTTAGGCATGGCCTAATAGGCTATGAATATTCTGCTATAATCTTAGATTTTCATGTTTGATGAATTTAGGAGAGCTCCATATTTTGTAACTGAATGCTTATACATATTGGTGGATATCTTTGTCTGTGCAGATCAAAGGGAAGATGTACAACACAATATCTATGCCTTCATCTGTTTGTTGGTTAGTGAGCTTTCTTTGCAATATTACATGAGCATCTGTATTTTCTTTGTGTAATTCGTTTAACGTCTTTTTTTTTGTCCCTTTCCGGATGTTGCAGTTTGGCATCGTTGAAACTTTATGATCAATGTTTCCTGGCAAGTTCTATGGATGGATCGGTTAGTGTCTTAGTGTGATTCCTCTGGCCATATACTTGGTTGTTCTCTGGGCTGTTTTTACAATCCTTGATGACGAGCATTAACTTGATTGTTATCCGCCAGTGCCAATTTCTTTCTTTCTTTCTTTCTTTCTTTCTTTAACAATTTGAAAGAGCTAAGTCAATGTCTTATTTGGCAATGAGAAATGGACCACTTAACTAGTCTGTCTTGTACGTGTGAATTGTTTTGTAACATTGACATATGTGCAGATAAAGCTTTATGATCATCGTCTAATGAGAGGAGCCATTCAAATGTACGAGGGAAATAAAAATTCTCATAGTCGAATACAGCTTGGAGTTGACCCATCAGAGACAATTGTCATGTCAGGTAGCTATGGCTTTATGACTCTTGTATTTGGTTTCTCAGTGAACTAGAAAAATGTGAACTACTTTCTAAAGACATCCTCGTTAGGTGGAGAAGACTATCATTTGCGTCTATGGAGTATCAAATCTGGTGAATTGCTATTCGAAGATAAATTCATGGATACGATCCCCTCGGTCGTATGCTGGACAAAAACTGAAGGTATTACCAGCCTTTGTGTCTATATCCCTCCAATAATACATCTCTTTTCAAATGATAGAAATTGTCCAATTTCTGACAGGTCTCCCGGGAGTGGGGAAACATATGCAAGGTGCATGGCTTGGATCTGAAGAAGGGTTGTTTTTCATGGACTGGCCTTGAGGCATGTCTCCTTGGTGATTTCTTACTTGGAATATTTAGAACATTGCACATGTCTATCAGCTGGTTTTCAATGATACACGCCGTATACCTCAACATGAATGGATACTGACAGACAGTATATGGAAGCTCGTCGACATTAATGAAATCGACTTTCGCTGAAAATATGAGCTGAGACGGAAATCTTTGCTTGCCTCAAGGAGCTTCTTCCTTCTAATATTATGTAACTTACATAAGAGTAGGCATCTAGAACTGAAAAAATCCAGGATTGTAGGTTGTAACTGAAACTGAGTTATAGCGGATTTGCTTATTAGATTAATTTTATTTTAGTTAATTTGACTGATCATGTATCTTCTGGAAATTTTATGCCCCAAAGCAGCTGTAGATATTGTTGGCTTATCAAGCATTAGCAGTTTAGCGTTCACTTTTTGCGTTAATATAGGTTAGAAGATTATATTTGAAAAGAAAATGAAGGATGAAGGAATACAAGTTGAGTCAACACGGAAGCAGTACGGAATAGTTTAAAAAGTTTGTCAAATGTCCTACTTCTCGTCCACGTAAAAAGGATTTTATGCACCTTTTCACCAGTTTATATCAATGTTTTTCAATCAAAGTGCAGTCGAAAACTTAGTTGGGTTTTACCGGAGCTAGTCTGCTAGTGTCTCAAGATTAGCCTATCATGCTCATTTAAGATGTCAAACGTTTAAACGTGATTTCTAGCATGGGTAATTATACTAATATAATTATAGAAGAAAATGAAACATAAGTTGAAAAGATCACAAAGTTAACAAGGCATAAAGATCCCTAGAATTTACCCCTAATATTAATAACTATGGTACATGTATATACGTTCATCACTTTGCATATACGTCACCCCTGCATGTAAAAAATAACACATATTAGGAAAATTCCCTCAAACCAATCTAGATAAGACATTTTCCTCATCCGGGCTAGTGTAATGCTTCAAATTAGCTTTTCCTTTAAAATAAGCCTCCAATCAACACGAATCTAGCCAAATAATATTAAATACGTCAAATAAGCCTTATGAATCTTTCTTATATAAAAAATCTTTACCCAATTTGCAAAAATCAACAAAAAAGTCAACTTGGGCCACATGGTCAAAATTTGAAATGAAAACCAAATTCCGATGGCCCATGAGTCCAAATATGTTATTTGTATCAAAATTTGACCTTCAATCGAGGCCACATGGTCTCGCAGATGTTACATCGCACCTTGCACCGGTGAGCCGCATGTGTGACACACCATATGGCCCCCTTCCCTCGCAGATGCGAACCCACACAGGGGCGACCTTGCACATGCGAACTTTGTGTGAAACTAATCCGAAACTCAATCGAGCCCACGAGGTATCAGTCCAAACATCCTAACAAGTATATAAACCTAACTCGAGCTCGCTCGAAAGTTAGAAGCATCAAACATAACATCAAAATCAAGTATCAACTATCAACCCATAATTCAAAAGTTCAATCTTCTAACTTTCGACTAGAAGCGCCGAAGTGACCTCGGGTCACCCGAGGCCCAAACCAACCATATGTACAAGTCCGAAATAATCATACAAAACTATCAAAACTATCAAATCACCAACACGAGTTTGTTTATTTAAAAGCCAAACATTTATCAACTCTTTAAACATAAAACTTCAAAATTAGAATTATTCTTCCAAAACACATCCGAACCTCTCGAAAATCAAAACAAACCACACACACAAGTCATAAAATATCAAATGAACCTACTTGAAGTTGCAACTTGCAAGATGGAGCACTGGAACTCAAAATAACTAACCGGGCCGTTACAACCAACAATGCGGTCTATAGCCAGCCACAAGTCTTTTAGACTAGCCAACCCCCATATCACAGGAAAACATCTCGCATTCCGTTTACGACATCATCACAAGCTTTCAATGCCTAATTAATAATATGTTCTAAATAACACATACGAACGAATAGAAGGTGTCACGATCCAAACCGACGGTTTGCGACGGGTACCCAGTGCTTTACCCTATCGAGTACTAACGTAACATATATTTCATCATACCATCATGGGTTAATGGACTAGAAGAGCCGTCATGAGATAACCAGAAATAAGGAAATACTAGACATAGAACGACCCAACATGATATAGAAACTTATACATGTGACATACGGGCCTATAAGACCGACATGATCATTTTTATACTCAAAACATAGGCCGACAAGGCCATACAAGTATCCATATACATGACATCTGTCTACAAGTCTCTAAGAGTACATAAACTTCATAATGGATAGGATAGAGTCCCGCCATACCAATCAATACATGTACCGTGCCCCTCTTTCTCGTAAAATCGGGTTTCGTCATGTGACAAATCTTTTAAGGAGGTGTTAAAAGAGGAGAGTCGCCACCTAACGATTTTAAGGTGTGTTAGGGCACTTATTTGCAAATGAATCTGGTTCAACTAGTTTGCATCATTAAAAATCGGGTAATCAAGTTACCTCGAGGAGAAGGTATTAGGTACTCCTCAAGGTCCACAACTGTGGGTCGTGACCGAACTTAAATTATATGGATTAGTCAAATAAACGAAGAGAGAAAAAAATTTGAGAATTTTATTATAAAGGATTTTGAACAGATGAGTACAACTATTTTGATTCTAATAGAGAAGAAAGAAAATTGGGTGGGTGGG
>ML290142.1:0-21467 GCA_005239495.1 Nicotiana undulata | reverse complement strand
TGTTCCTTCTTTCAGATTTCTCCTTTTTCCACTCGACTTCCCACATAGGACAGTTCTTGATCATGTGGTTCTTTTTACCACATTTGAGGCACCCATCATTCATCTGCAAGTGATCATTGAATAGTGGTGGACAAGTGGTGGATTTCTCTTTACACTTTTCAGGTAGTGCACTCATCTTGATCTTTTCCTAAGGTGTTAGCCTCTTCAAGGATAACCCGCTCTGATACCAATTATTATTTTAGACGTCAATACCACACAAGAATATAGGTTAAATGTGTGGTACCCAATTTTTCGAGTGCTGTCTCACAAGAAGAACCTGGTTCTTCTCTGTGTTCCAACTTCTGCTGGTGCGGAATAATAAAAGCAGTAAAGTAAAAACATAGAGATTTTTACGTGGAAAAAACCTGGCTCAAAAGGTGAAAAAATCACGACCTACTCCACAGTAGGATTTGCTCAAACTCTTCACTAAAAACTCTGAGCCAAACGGACTTACAAAATAAACTCTTTTGTAATCCTAGGACTAACTCTAATCCCTTTGTATCAACTAGCCTCTAGCTAATTTCTACAAGCTTCAAGTTAACTCTAACTTGAACAATGTGTACCTATTACAATTTGCTTCTAAGAAAGCTGATAAGATACAATATTGAAACACCTACTACAATCAACTAGACTCAATACATCAACGATGAAACTGGTTCTTCTAGCTGATCTGTAGCTCCAGATTCGCACTCTCCAATTTGGCTCGAACTGCTTGCAAAATTTCTTCACGAATTTTGCTCTCAATTCTTGATAAATTTCTGCTTTTGTGCGTCTACATATCATAAGAACAATCTGCAATTTATAGGAGTTAGTAAATAAGGAATTAACTAGAATCCTAATCCAACTCTTCCATGGTGAAAGAGTACTAGTCAAACTCAACTCCTAAATCCTTCCTTATCTTTGATTCTGTTCTTATTGAATAAGGAGTCCTTCTCCAATTTCGTTTTTGCAATCTTTTCGATCAGAAGATATCTCAGTTGTATCAGAATAAATTTATCTCATGCATGTGCATCTCATGTGCCTTTGACTCTGCTGGTCTATGTCACCTGTGATGGACCTGGTTCATCTCGGAGTTCCTTTGTCAATCTTCAAAACTAGTTCCTTTCTTTGGTTAACACAGTAAAGAATAAATAATGCAGCTTCAATAAATGATTAAAGCTTTTTATTTCATGAATCCAAATTTAGCAAAAGGATATTAGCAAAAGTTATTGCTTCAAGCTAAAACCTTTTCAAGAAACCAAAATGGGCAAAAGGGTAGCCTCCAAACTTATTGCTTCAATACAATTTTTGAATCAGAGGTACATAATTTTGAAACACAATCAGAAAAGGAAGGAAAAAAAGAATAGAACTATTGATTAAAGGAAAAGACACAGAAGCTAATGAAAATTTAGCAATTTTAAGAAGAAACGTTTAAAATGAGAATTTGCTTAAAATGGGGTTTTTTAAAAGGATAAGAATGTGATGATTTTGAGAGTTTCAGAGGGTTTTAGGAAAGTGAAAAAAAAATTAGAAGCTAAGAGGGAAAATTGACCCGAAGTTTATCCGAAACATATCTGAGGCCTCCAGGACCCCGTTCAACCACACACACAAGTCATATAACCTATACAGACTCGCTCGAGGTTTCAAATCACATAAGAAAACACCAAAACGACGAATCAACCCCAAAATCAAACTTATGAATTCTCAAATCTTCAAATATCAAAACTCGTGCCGAAACCTATCAATTCAACCCAGAATGACGTGAAATTTTGCAGACAAGTCACAAATAACACAACGGACCTACAACCATTCCCGGAATTCCATTTCGAGCCCGATATCAAAATTTCACCTATCGGCCGATATCGCCGAAAATCTAACTTTCGCCAAATTAACTCAAATTACCCTACGGACCTCCAAAACCAATTCTGGACGCGCGCCTATGTCCATAATCACCATATGAAGCTGTTGACATTAACCAAAACTCATTCCGAGGACGTTTACACAAAAGTCAAACCTCCGGTCAACTTCCATCACTTAAGCTTCAAAAATTAAAAATTCTATCCCAATTCGACTCCGGATTATCCGGTAACTGAATCCAACCCCGCACGCAGGTCGATATACACAATTTGAAGTTGTTCAAGACCTTACGCCACCGAACGGAGTTTAAATACCGATCGGGTCGTTACAGATTTCCGACTGCAAGGTGCAAGTGCAAAAAGAATTTGAGAGATGTGCTTTTGGATAAAGTTACGCAAAAAAAGAGCGCTAAGGAATTTTACTCGGCGAGCCACTGTCGTCTCTCACTTAATTCTGAATAAATATTTGCTTTTTTTTTGGGTATTCCGGCATATAACAGAAATAGTTAGTTGAATATTTTGTTACCTTTATAATATTAATGAGCTACGATTTATATAGTGCTTGCTAAGTCGTATTACTTCATTCACGATAATATAAATTGAATGTCTCATTTTGATAGAAAGTGCTGACTATAAATTTAAAAGCTTGGAGACGATCATATAATTGTGTGCGTGTCAGACAATTGGTGTTTTTTTGTTGTCACAGTAGTTAAATTTTCTTATTTAGCGTTTATTTAAGTTGTACTCTCCTTGAATTTGTGTCCTTGGTCGTAAGTTCATGTTTTAAAAATGCCAATTCCATTGATTTGTTGTTTTTGACTTTTCGCTTCTGACTGTTCATTTGGGATTTCATCCAATAAAGTAGCGTAATTCTTTTTATATTTTTGGAATTTTAGTTTTCACTTTGCAAGACGTTTTTGTAGTACTCTTTTCTTTTGAACTTGTATATGCAGAGACAAAGTTACATCTTGGTTGTGACTTGTGAAATATGACTTTTATAGTCGAATACATATGTTGTTGCAAACTGAATAAAAAATAAAGAGGGAGAAGGTTTCCCTCGATCAGAGGCGGACCCAAGATTTGAGAATAACAGGGCATCATTATCATTAGAGTGAATTACCCAAAACTTTATTAGTTAATAAAAGAATACATATAAACTCTAGGATAGACCAGTAAATAAACAGCATAATCCACTATATATATATATAAACTTGCTAAGCAAAAAACTACAATAAAGTAAGAAGAGCTTACGCTTTGATTTCATCAGGCTCCCCAATTGACCCGCGAACACAAACTTCAACTTCATCATACTCCCAAATTGACCTACGAACACAAATTTTATAATAACTATTCCCAAAAAAAAAAAAAATCTTGCACATCCTTGCACCAACATGAACTAAACTGGAATAAACTTTAAAATGTAAAACAAGTTTAGTGGCCTTAATAGCAATTCGTGACATGCAACAGTAATCTACTGTTGTCCCAAAAAGAGAACTAAAGAAGGCACAACTAAGGCACAACTTAAATCAAAATACAAACTTCAATATTATAGAATATCTTTAATTGATACTAATATAACAAAAGCACATCATCCACTCATACTTGAACTCGACGCGTTCTCATACTCTGAAAATGATCAATAATAGCATCATTGCTTACATTTACAAATACTTCTTTTTCAAAGTAACAAACTAAACAATAATTTAAAAATGCATCACCAATACTACTACGCAATTCATCCTTGATGTACTTCATGGATGTGAATGCTCTTTCTACCGTTGTAATTGCGGCAGGTAAAATTAGCGTCAACTTCACAAGTAAATAAACAAGTGAATATGTCTCCACAAGATTTGCTTCAACCAACGCTTTTACCAAATCACCAATTCCTTTCAAATCCGAGAATCTAGGATCACCATGTTTCATGTGCAATATGAAAGTGTCAAGTTGGTGACTAAGATCTCGAAGCTTCAATTACCCAAACTCATCTGGATAATACTTGGCCAATGTTATTATTCTTTCCTTATCAAAATTAGCAAACGAATTTGTCACGACCAAAAATCTATTAAGGTCGTGATGGCGCCGGACACCTCCGTCAGGCAAGCCAATCATTAATTAGTTGAAATAAATTCATGTTTTAACATTTTTCAAATCGTTACCTTTCACTTACAATCCAATGAGTGAGTAAAAATTTATTAAATAAATGCGACAGGTAAAATATTCCATTTGTTAAATTAAATCCCGAACACATCCTAGAACCCGGTGACACAAGTACATGAGCAAATTTCAAAGAATTTTACAAATACTACAAAGCTTGTCCGAAATACAATTGGACAAGAGAAATTAAAATAAAATGAATACAATACGAGGGAGACTCTATCAGCTGCGGATCGCCTCCGGATGATGCAGCTCGCCTCAGTATCCAAACCAGCCGCATCGCTATGAAGGTACATGTGCAATAAAAATGCACAGCAAGTGTAGCATGAGTACGAAAATAACGTGTACTCAGTAAGTATCCCGCCTAACCTCAGAGAGGTAGTGACGAGAGGTCAACCTTGACACTTGCTAGAGGTCAATTGGTATCATGTATAGTAACAAAATAAATAAATATGAAACAGCGTAAACTTATATAACAAACGAGAATAAATCACATGGTACGATTCCCTCCTTACATTTTACTCAGATCTCAATTAGCAATTTTCTTCCGTAAATAAAACGTATACATAGATACGGTTTCACCCAAATAGGTTGTTATACTTTAATTAAAGGGTAGAACCCTCAGGTACACTGGCTTCTAGACAAACATTACGCACGATTCAATGAAGATAGTAAATACATAAGAAATGCCGAGGCGTACGGCCCGATCCCATAAGAGTGTGGTACATAAGTCCTGCCGAGGCGAACGGCCCGATCCCATAAGAGTGTGGTACATAAGTCCTGCCGAGGCGAACGGCCCGATCCCATAAGAGTGTGGTGCATAAGTCCTGCCGAGGCGAACGACCCGATCCCATAAGAGTGTGGTACATAAGCCCTGCCGAGGCGAATAGCCCGATCCCATAAGAGTGTGGTACATAAGTCCTGCCGAGGCGAACGACCCGATCCCATAAGAGTGTGGTACATAAGTCCTGCCGAGGCGAACGACCCGATCCCATAAGAGTGTGGTACATAAGTTCTGCCGAGGCGAACAACCCGATCCCATAAGAGTGTGGTACATAAGTCCTACCGAGGCGAACGTCCCGATCCCATAAGAGTGTGTTAGGAGGATTACCCCGCTCGCGAATCCCACATGCGACGCGGTTACATATAAATTTCTCGAGTTATTAAAGTATTCTTCCTTTTTCCTCTCCAAAACATGAACTTTCTGTGAAAACTTTCAAGGTTCCCATTTCTATAACAAATTCTCGATTCTTATTAAAATTGTTTAATAAGTATGCTAAATCTAGCTTCTACTCAATGAAAATAACAACACAAATCAGATATAATAACGACAAAGCATGATGTAGGCCTATAACTACCCGGACATAGGCATAACTAGTAGCTACACACGGACTCCTGTCACTTCATGCATACATAGCCCCCACAAATAGTAGCACATATTTAATAATTTCACCTATGGGGACAATTTTCCCTCACAAGGTTAGAAAGGAGACTTACCTCGTTCCGAAACTCCATAACCGGCTCCCAAGCCCTTCCGACGACTCTAATTGATGCACAACGCCCAAAACTACCCAAATAACGGCAAACCGATGAAAATATACTCTAATATTTGTTAACAATTCAAATTACATAAATTTTCAACTCCGCTCAGAGAATTGACCAAAATGCCCTCGGGCCCGCGTGCCCGGAATCCAAAATTTCTCGAAGATAAAATCTACCCGTAGTCTTACTAGCTCAAATATACAATTTACTCTAATATTCATGCTCAATTCGTGGTAAAAATCCAAATTACCAAATTTCTAGGTTTTCTTCAAAGTTCCCAATCTTCCATACTCAAATCCGTACCTAGACCATGCATTTAACTTAAAAATGAGTTGGAATAACTTACCTTGTGATCCTTGATGAAAATCCCTCCTTGAATCTCTCCACAATCGCCCATACTAAATGAAAATAGGAGAAGAAATGACAAAATTCCCGTTTTTAAAACAGTCTGCCCAGGCTCATTTCCGCACTTGCGGTCCCACCTCGCACCTGCGCTTCCGCAGGTGCGCCCAAACTCCCGCACCTGCGGCTTCCTCGGCTCCATCCAAAACTCACACCTGCAGCATCAAAGCCGCACCTACGGCCAAAGCCTCGCAGGTGCAGTCATACCAGATGACAGCAACCTCAGCTTTTCTTCAACTTCAAATATTGATCCGTTAACCACCCGGAATCCACCCGAGGCCCCCGGGACCCCGTCCAATTACACCAACCTATTCCAAAACATAGTGCAAACTTTCTCGAGGCCTCAAATCACATCAAACAACATCGAAACAACAAATCGCTCTCCAATCCAATCTGTAAGAACTTAGGAATTTCAAACTTCTACATCCGACGCCGAAACCTATCAAATCACATCCGATTGACCCCAAATTTTGCACACAATTCATATTCAACATTACGGATCTGATCCAACTTTTGGAATCGCATTCCGACCAAATGACTTCAAAATCACCTAGGGGTATCCGAATTCACTTCCGATTGCTCTCCCAACTCCAGAATCACCATACGAAGCTATTCCCAGACTCGGAATCCCAAATGGACATCAAGATCACCGAGATGCACTTCAAGCCAAACTTAGGAAATTATTTCAAAAATGTTGACTTCCACAATATACGCCGAAACGCTCCCGGGTTATCCAAAACCCGATCCGGATATACGCCCAAGTCCAAAATCATCATACAAACCCTCAGAAACCTTCAAATCTTTATTCGTAGTTCGTTCACTAAAAATCTCAACTTGAGTCAATTTCTCCAACTTAAGGCTTCCGAAATGAATATGCTTCTTTCCAAATCCACTCGAACTTCCCGAATTTCAATTCCGACCATGCGTACAAGTCACCATACTTGAAATGAAGATGCTCATGGCCTCAAACCGCTGAACGACATTCTAGAGCTCAAAACGACCGGTCGGGTCGTTACAGAATTAGCCGGATTCAAGCTAGCCATACCAAGAAGAAAGTTACCACTAACAACATCAAAACGACTGTTAAGCTCCTGAAGTTGCAAATCAATCACTGTATAAAAAATCTCAACACGTAAGTGATGTGAATAAGTAACACTAGAAGGGCTATGCTTTGACTTTCCAGGAATATAGAATTATTCCATATTGGGCACCAAAATGTCTTGTTTAGCACAAAGCAAAGAGACTTCATCCATTAATGATTTCCATTCTTTGTCTCTCATTTGTTGCAACCTTTCCTTTGTAAGTTCAAGAAATATCATGGCATTGAAAAAATCTTGCTCTTTCTTCTGTAAAGCTTTACTCAGCTCGTTCGACATCAACAATACTTTCAACATCAAGTGAAGCATGAACACAAATTCAAATGATTGATTTTACTCAAAAAAGCTTCTGCTTGCAATCTATCATTAGCCTCAGAACCTTCATATTCAATCACCCCAAGCACATAAACAATAGATGCAAATAAAACAACAAAGTTATCCAATGTTTTACAATGTGATCCCTTACGAGTGTCACCTGGCCTTTGAAGCCCTCGTTCTTGATTTAATCCTTTCCCACTTTGAACTTCACCACTCTCTAGAAACCGCTCCAATAATTCGGCTTGATGGTCCCGAAGTTTATCTCTACATTTAAAGGATACTCCAGTCACATTCAACACATTAGAAACTATAGCAAAGAAAGTTTCCACCTCCTTATGTTTTTTAGCAACCGCTACAAGCGTCAACTGTAATTGATGCGCAAAATAATGAATGCAATGTGCCGAAGGAGTTTCTTGCAAAATTAAAGCTTTAAGACCATTCATTTTTTCTTGCATATTACTCGCTCCATCATATCCTTGTCCACGTATTTTGGATGGAATTAATGAGTGTTTCATAAGCAAAGAAAGTATTTCTTCCTTCAACAACTTTGCAGAGGTATCACCAACACGAACAAGACCAATAAATGACTCGTTCACTTGGCCTTTTTTGTCAACATACCGCAAAGCAAGAGAAATTTGTTCATGGTGTGAAATATCCTTAGACTCATCAACTAATATCCCGAAATAATCCCATCTAAATCATTGATTATATCTTTCACGATTTCTTGTGCACAAGCACTCACAATGTCCTTTTGAATTTTTGGCGAAGTCATCAAATCATTTTTTGGAGCATATATGACTCTATCCACTTGAGGGAGCCTCTTTGCAAGCCATTCCAAAATCCCTATGAAAAGACCATTGATTTTTGAAGAATCACTTTCATCATGACTTCAAAAAGACAATCCAAAGTACAAGAGGAACCTTGCAACATCGATTGATGCATTTAAACGAATTCGGTGATCATTTATTTGTTTCTCAGATTGCTTATCAAAAGTAACTTGAGTTGATTGAGATTTATTTGATAAGTCTAATATCTTGTTGAAACACTTGTGGTGGAGGCTATTTACTTGACCAACATGTAAAGGAAGTCTTTCCGAAGCTTTATTCCAAGCCTTAAAGCCCGTTTTTGTGAAAGAGTCACCCGCGCTTCCATGAACATAATAATTTTTGAATAAATAACAACATAAACAAAATACGACATCTTTCTTAAAACTATACTCCAACCATCTAGAATACGAACCTTTAAACCAAACCGGACTAAATTGACGCATTTTATTACCGAATAAAGTTTTAGGAAACTTATGATCAACCGGTTGGCAAAGTCCATTTTGAATGTAGTGTCTTCTTACTTCATCCCGTATTCTAGGACTATATTTATCAATGGGTACTCTCTCTCCAGGATCGGGATTGAATAATTTCTCATCAAACTCATCTATAAGATGGGAGGAATTATTTCTAAGAGTAGAACTCAGTTGAGAAGAATTAAATTTCGTCAAAAATACGTCCAATAAAATTAAGAGTCTATAATACAAACAAACACAATATCAATAGAGCAATCACACCCCTTTTATCAAGAATAAAACAAATACTAAATCTTATTGAATCTAATAGTACAACTCTTTTGTGAAACCATATTTTAATAGAAACAAAGACTTTTTGTGAAGCTTCTCTTTCCAAAGGTTATTAGAAAGTCTTAACAATACATTTTCATGAAATCCATTGTTTCCTAGGCCGATCCATTAAGAGTCATTCCTAATAAAAAAGAAATAGTGGATAATTAATGTATAGAAACATAGATTTTTGTGAAGCTTATCTTTCCAAAGGTTAATAGAAACAAAGATTTTTTGTACTAAAACACAATAAAACAAAAGTCCCTCTAAAAAAAAATTCAATTAAAAAGAAAATCGACAGCAAGTTTCAAAGTAAGAGAAGCTTTAAGTTATAAATATAAAATAAGTTTAAAAGTAAGAGAAGCACTAACCAGAGATTGAGGAATAAGGGTTCTCTATTTTGAAGTGAGAAGTGACGGAGGTGGACTGGTGGAGGCGAGCTTTGATTTTTGATTGAGAAAAATCCGAAGAAGTGAAGAAGAAGAACTGGAGAAGGGGAGTAGGGGACTGCCCAAGACCCGAAGTGAAAGAAGAAGTACGAGTGGCGTACAACCCGATCCAAACATCATACCAATGGTGGCGTGCCACCCGATCCACACATAACAATCAACATGGAAATACCCATTAAGCCAAAATGATTCTCATAAAATGCCCGAATATCGACCACAAGCACTCAGTGCGTAAATACTACCCTGGGGAGACGGATGGTGTCATGCGCTACTAAACTCAAGCACGACTAAGGTGAAATAATCGATCGGCACCACGAGATCCATCTTGCTCATATAACGCCACAAGCAACACATGATCACAACACATATCCGAATAGTCAAGATGTCTCACAACCCATATGGCATATTAAAGTATTACATAGAATAGTTGACAACAGGAATAAAATCCAACGCCCGAAGACTCTTCCATAAGCAATGTTATGTTGAATGAACACATCCGACCTAATGTAGAGCATACATTCTGTAATGACCCGACCAGTCGTTTCACGTATTCGGACCCTGTTCCCCTAAATAAGACTTTTCGTAGTGGCTTATCGTGATTTGTGACTTGTGGGGACGGGCGGTTCGGGATTCGGAAGTGTTTAGGATGGTATAGGAACACTTAGTTCCTTAAGGTTGGCTTTTAAGGCCAAGTTTGACTTCGGTCAACATTTTGAGTAAACGACCTCGGAATTGCGTTTTGACAATTCCGGTAGCTTCGTATGATGATTTCGGACATGTGAGTATGTTTGTAATGGGTTTTGGATGACCCGGGAATGTTTCAATGCCAAATAGCGAAATAGAGTTTCCTTAAGTTCATAATTTGGTTTGGGACGTGTTTTTGTGTTATCGATGTCCGAACGGAATTCCAAGACAAGGAATAGTTCTGATATGTCATTCATGACTTTCCTGCAAAATTTAGTGTCATTCCGAGTAGTGTATGTCGGTTCGGCGCATTGAAACCGAATTAAAGAACTTAGAAATTCTTAAGTCTGATTCTAGGAGTTTTGAGGGGTGATTTTGAGTTTTAGTGTTGTTTTGGGTGTTCTGAAGGCTTGAGCTAGTCCGTAATATGATTTAGGACTTGTTGGTATAATTGCACGGGGGCTCGGGTGGGCCCAGGTGCCTCCCGGACACCAAACAGAGCAGAAAACCAGCAGCTTCAGCTGCTGGTGCACCAGATCTGGTGTGACCGCAGGTGCGGTTCCCAGGTCGCAGGTGCGAGACCTCACCTGCAGTCAAGGCTCCGCAGGCGCGAACCCCAACGGAGCTGGTCCTAACCGCAGGTGCGGACCTCCTTCCGCAGGCGCGGACCCGCTAGTGCAAGACTTCCTCCGCAGGTGCGGCCCTACGCCTCCTAGGCCACTTCCACAGGTGCGACCATTGGCTCGCGGGTGCGAGACCGCAGGTGTGGTTCTCGAGCCGCAGGTGCGAGATCACTGAAGGCAGTAATCTCATTTAATACGGGATTTGACCATTTTTCACCATTGCTTCTCCTCCATTGGCGATTTTGAGGGCTTTCAAGAGGGTATTCGGCCTAGCTACTAAGAGGTAAGTAATTCCTATTTAAATGTTAGATTAATGCACCAAAACTTAGGTACATTAACATCTAATTAGTGGAAATCAAAGGGGTTAGAGTGAAAACCTAGGGTTGATGAACTTTAGGGAATTTCACCACTTTTCTACCATGAAATCATACAAAAACTGTATATTAATGATCCTTAGGCTATGGGTGAGCGTTTCCTTCGAGAATTTCTGAAATCCACGGCATGTGGGCCCGGGGGTGTATTTTAGGATTTTAATTCAAGAATTGTGAATTTACTAAATAAGTAGGAGAATTTCCATACTTTGAGCATGCATTGACATATTTATATATAATTTGACTAGTTTTGAGTCCTCGGGTGTAAAGTGTGGAGTTTCGGGCGTGTTCTTGAGTCGTGAAGTAGATTCTACGCGAGATGAGTCTCCTTTACAACCTTGTAAGAGGGAATTGTCCCCATAGGTAAATGTAAATTATTAAATTAACCATTATTTGTGGGGGCTACGCACGCGCAAAGTGACGAGAGTCCGTGCGTAGCTACTACTATGTTATGTCGGGTAGAATTTAGGATTTCACAAGCATGCCTTTATGTTCCTTACCTGTACCTTTACATGTGCTTCTAGTTTCTTATTATCTTTGAAATTTATATGAGGATATTAGGAAGTTATGTGTAATTTTAAGTGCTTAAATCTCTGAATTCAAGTATAAACCATGATAAATTCCTGAATTTCCTGATAATTCTGTGTATGTCTACGAGCACTCGTGTCTCATGTACGATTCGTGATGGGGGTAGCATTATATTTATGTCAACCGCGTCGCATGATCGATTCGCGAGAGGGGTAATAGATGCATCTATGGTTCGTGCCGCTCGACCCTCGGCAGTGCACATTTATTTTTGCGTCGCTTCGTGTCGTACGCCTCGGCATTTTATATGTTATGTATTTAACTGAGAGTCTTATTTTTATTATCAAATAAACTGTTCTTTGTGGAAGGGGATTGGGACTCTATTGATACTATTATTTGACACTTGCGGGTAGATTGTAGTTCACATACTTGATATTCCATGGTTACTTGATTGCCATGACTGTTAATCCTGTCTAGATTTATTTAATTATACTAGTGCTAATGACCCTAGTGAGTAATACGTCTACCTCTCATCACTACTTCTTCGAGTTTAGACGGGATACTCACTGGTACATATTTTTTTATATGTACTCATGCTACGCTTCTGTACTTAATTGTACAGGTCCTGAGGCTGGTGCATCTGGTTATTATACCGGAGTGTGTTCCTGAGAGTGTTACCTGGACTAGACATCACGGTGAGCTGCTCTGCCTGGCGTTCCGCAGCAGCACTGTGGAGCTTCTATTATTTCCTTGGATATTTCTGTCTAGCCCCTTCCAGACTATTGTACAATTATTTTGTTTATTTTGTATATTCCACTAGTCGCCTGTGGACTTGTGACACTAGGTCTTGGCATACGTAGTTGGTTTTCCTAGTATTTTGCTATACTGTATATGTGTTGGCAAACGATCTTTAAAGTTTCATTTAATCAAGTCGCATCACTTAACTGCTTCCTTTAAATGATTTCCTAACTAAATATTTGGCAAGTACTTAAATATCTAACTAAGTGAAGTGACTTCGGTAGTGAACTAGTGTTGGCTTGCCTGACTCCGGTGTTGGGCGCCATCACGACCTGCGTAGTAATTTGGGTCGTGACAACATGGTATCAGAGCACTAGGTTCACGTAGGTCTCACAAGTCACATGCAAACCTAATAGAGTCTTGCGGATCGATACATAGACGTCTGTATTTATCTTCGGGAGGCTATAGGGTGTTAAGAAACCTCTCTTTATTCCTATACTATTGTGCAGTCGATGGTTACTAATTCTATTTCTTCTATTCTCTCACAGATGGTGAGGACACGCGCAACCGACGTTCCAGACCCGGGAGATGCCGCTACCCCCGTCGTCCGAGGTCGTGGCAAAGGCCGGGGGAGGGCACCGACCAGAGGTAGGGGACAAGGGCATCCTAGAGTTGCTCCATTAGCACCCCCTGAGGATCCCATTACTGAGGAGCAGGGTGAGGTGCCCCAAGCAGATCCAGCTCCGATGGATTTCATGACTGCACCAGGCTTCCAGGAGGTCATGGGCCGTATGCTGCGGTTCATGGACACTATGACCCATGCTGGTTTATTTCCAGCGAATCCTGCCACATCTCAAGCGGGAGGGGAAGTTCAAACCCCTACCACCCAGGCCGCAGGTCATGCAGCGGCAGTATATCAAACTCTGGGTATTCTGCCCGTGGGTGGAGCACAGCCAGCAGCAGCAACACCAGAGCTTAAATCAGCTGTGGACGGTGATTCGCAGAAGTTACTCGATAGATGGACTCAATTGCACCCTCCTATCTTCGGAGGTGAGAGGGGCGAGGATGCCCATGACTTCATTGATAGGTGCAGAGACAGACTGCACAACATGAGGATCTTGGAGTCCCATGGAGTTGATTTCACTACTTTTCAGCTAGAGGGCAGGGCCCGCAAATGGTGTAGTCATTTATCCTTGGTAGGCCAGCAGGTTCCCTTCCTCTCATATGGGAGTAGTTCACTCAGTTGTTCCTGGACAGGTATATTCCACCCTCCGAGAGGGAAGAGCTGCGGTATTAGTTTGAGCAGCTGGAGCAGGGGCAGATGTCGGTGACAGACTACGAGGCCAGGTTTTCTGAGTTGTCTCGTCATGCCCTTATGATTCTTCCTACTGATGCTGAGAGAGTGCGGAGATTTGTAGTTGGGCTGCACTCAGGTATTAGGTCCAACATGGCCCGAGAGGTGGAGATGGGTACTCCCTACCAGCTTGTGGTTGAGATAGCTCGTCGGATTGAGGGTTACCTATCGAGGGGTAGAGAGCAGGTCCAGAAGAACAAGAGAGTTAGATTTTATGGAGATTTCAGAGGTGACCTAGGCAAGGACAGGGGTCAATTCAGCAGAGGCCAGCCCAGCAAGCCTCCATATTCAGCTCCACCACCACCTCCCCGTGGTGCTCCAGTGAGACCATATTTCAGCGCCATGCCGGAGAGTTCTTACCGCCCACCAGCCATTCAGGGTTCCTCCGGCGGGTATTCAGGTCATCAGGGTTCTCCTAGTCCTTACTTCAGTGCCATGCCAGAGAGCTCTCACCGTCCCCCAGCTATCTAGGGTTCTTCTTCAGGGCAGCAGGCCATGCCACCAGTGAGGTGTTATGAGTGTGGGAAGTCAGGCCATATGAGGAGGACTTGTCCCAAGTTTCGGGTCAGGTCTTTCCAACAGAGTTACCAGCCTACATACGCAGCACCAGTGCCCCGTCCACCCAGAGGTGGAGAACATGCTAGTAGAGGTCATCCCAGAGGTGGAGGCCAGGCAGGGGGAGCTCAGCTAGCTCCTATTCAGTCCAGTGGAGGTCAGTCTTCAGGTACACCAGCCAGATTCTATGTTATTCCGGCCTGAGCAGATGCAGTGGCCTTAGACGCCGTGATCACAGGTACTATTTTAGTATGTTGTAGGGAGGCGTCAGTGCTATTTGATCCAGGATCCACTTATTCATATGTGTCAGCCTTATTTGCTTATTTTCTGGATGTTCCTCGTGAGTCCTTGGATTCTCCTATATCTGTGTCCACTCCTATGGGCGATTCTGTGGTGGTAGACCGGATCTATTGGTCTTGTGTGATCACCTTCTGTGGATTCGAGACCAGAGCGGACCTCCTGATGCTTGACATGGTTGATTTTGAGATTATCTTGGGGATGGATTGGCTATCTCCCTATCATGCCATCTTGGATTTCCATGCCAAGATGGTTACTTTGGCCATGCCTGAGTTGCCTAATCTGGAGTGGAAAGGTTCCTCAGTCAGTGCAGCTAGTAGGGTTATTTCCTTCCTGAAGGCTCGACATATGGTCGAGAAGGGTTGTCTGGCGTATCTTGCTTATGTGGGGGACACCACCGTCGAGTCTCCGACGATTGATTCAGTGCCAGTTGTTCGAGAGTTTGCAGATGTCTTTCCTTCAGACCTTCCATGCATGCCTCCGGATCGAGATATCGATTTTTGTATTGATGTAGCTCCAGGCACTCAGCCTATTTCTATTCCCCCATACCGTATGGCTCCGAAGGAGTTGAAAGAGTTGAAGGAGAAGCTTGAGGAGTTGTTGGCTAAGGGTTTTATCAGACCGAGTGTGTCGCCGTGAGGTGCTCCAGTCCTATTTGTGCAGAAGAAGGATGGGTCTATACGGATGTGTATTGACTATTGCCAGTTGAACAAGGTCACCATTAAGAACAAGTATCCCTTGCCGCACATTGATGATTTGTTTGACCAGTTTCAGGGTGATAAGGTGTTTTCTAAGATTGATTTGAGATCGGGGTATCACCGGCTGAAGATTCGAGCTTCGAATGTTCCGAAGACTACTTTTCTGACGAGATATGGCCATTATGAGTTACTAGTGATGTCCTTTGGCTTGACCAATGCCCCAACAATATTCATGGACTTGATGAATAGGGTGTTCAGGCCGTATATTGATTCCTTTATCATTGTCTTCATTGATGACATCTTGATTTACTCACGTAGCCTTGGCGAGCACGAGCAACATTTGAGAGTTGTGCTCTAGACCTTGCGAAAATAGAAGCTATATGCCAAGTTCTCCAAGTGTGAGTTCTGGTTGGATTCCGTGGCATTTTTGGGGCATGTAGTGTCCGGAGAGGGTATCAAGGTCGATCCTCGGAAGATTGAGGTAGTTCAGAGTTGGCTGCGTCCTACTTCAGCTACAGAGATCAGGGGTTTCTTGGGTCTATCAGGCTACTATCGTCGATTTGTGGAGGGATTTTCATCCATTACAGCCCCACTGACAAGATTGACTCAGAAGAATTCCCCGTTCCGATGGTCTGACGAGTGTGAGGCGAGCTTTCAGAAGCTCAAGACAACATTGACCTCAGCACCAGTGTTAGTATTGCCTTCTTGTTCTGGGATGTATACAGTGTATTGCGGCGCTTCACCCGTTGGATTGGGGTGTGTATTGATGCAGGAAGGGAGAGTTATTGCTTATGCTTCGCGCCAACTGAAGGTTCATGAGAAGAATTATCCCGTGCACGATTTAGAGTTAGGGGCGATAGTCCATGCTCTTAAGATTTGGAGGCATTATTTATATGGGGTTTCTTGTGAGGTTTATACAGACCATCGTAGCTTGCAACACTTGTTCAAGAAGAGGGATCTTAATTTGAGGCAGCGTAGGTGGCTTGAGTTACTAAAGGATTATGACATCACCATTATTTATCACCCGGGCAAGGCGAATGTGGTAGCAGATGCTTTGAGTAGGAAGGTGGAGAGTATGGTAGTTTGGCTTATATTGTAGTGGAGGAGAGACCTCTAGCCTTGGACATTCAGTCCTTGGCCAATCGCTTGGTGAGATTAGATCTTTCAGAGCCTCTTCGATTTCTTGCACATGTGGTTGCTCAGTCTTCATTATTGGGGGAGATTAAGGCTCGACAGTATGATGATCCACGCTTGACAGAGCTACGAGAGACAAGTGGTTCAGGGTGGTGCCAAGGAGGTTACTATTGGCGAGGATGGTATTCTGAGACTTCAGGGTCGTTTGTGTGTTCCTAATGTTGATGGCCTGAGGCAGAGGATTCTTGAGGAGGCACACAGTTCGCGGTATTCTGTTCATCCTGGTGCTACGAAGATGTATCGTGATTTGAGGCAGCATTACTGGTGGAGGCGTATGAAGAAGGATATCGTGGAGTATGTGGCTAGGTGTCTTAATTTCCAGCAGGTTAAGTATGAGCACCAGAGGGCAGGAGGCCTACTTCATCAGATGCCCATTCCTGAGTGTAATTGGGAGCGCATTACTATGGATTTCGTAGTTGGGTTGCCTCGGACTTTGCGGAAGGTTGACGCGGTTTGGGTTATTGTGGATAGATTGACCAAATCGGCGCATTTCATTCCTGTGGATACTACTTATACTTCTGAGAGGTTAGCTCAGATCTACATTCGGGAGATAGTACATTTGCACGGTGTACCAGTGTCTATTATATCAGATCGAGGTCCTCAGTTCACCTCGCACTTCTGGAGAGCATTGCATAGTGAGATGGGTACCCAGATAGATCTCAGCACAACATTTCACCCTCAGACTGATGGCCAGTTGGAGCGTACAGTTCAGGTATTGGAGGACATGATCAGGGCATGCGTGATTGACTTTGGAGGCCAGTGGGATCAGTTCTTGCCTTTGGCCAAGTTTTCATATAATAATAGTTATCAGTCCAGCATCGAGATGGCTCCATTTAAGGCTTTATATGGTCGGCGATGTCGTTCCCCTATCGGGTGGTTTGAGCCTGGCGAGGCTAAGTTATATGGTACGGACCTAGTGAGAGATGCCTTGGAGAAAGTGAAGTTGATTCAGGAGAGGCTTCACACAACACAGTCCAGATAGAAGAGTTACGCGGATCAGAGGGCACGTGATGTGTCATTTATGGAGGGAGATAAGGTTTTTCTGAAGGTTTCGCCGATGAAGGGTATTATGAGATTCGGGAAGAAGGGAAAGCTGAGCCCGAGGTTCATAGGTCCTTTCGAGATATTGAGGTGAGTTGGAGAGGTTGCTTATGAGCTTGCCTTACCTCCCAACTTATCCGGAGTCCATCCGGTATTCCATGTATCTATGCTCCGGAGATATCACGCTGACTTCTCTCACGTTGTTGATTTCAGTACTATTCAGTTGGATGAGAGGCTGGGCTACAAGGAGGAGCCAGTTGCTATTGTTGATAGACAGGATCGTCAGTTGAGATCTAAGAGAGTTTCTGTTGTGAAGGTCCAGTGGCTAGGCCAACAGTCGAGGAGGCGACTTGGGAGTCCGAGGAGGACATGCGGAGCAGATATCCACACTTATTCAACACTTCAGGTATGATTCTAGACCCGTTCGAGGACGAACGTTTTCTTAAGAGGTGGAGAATGTAATGACCCGACTAGTCGTTTCGCGTATTCGGACCTCGTTCTCCTAAATAAGACTTTCCGTAGCGGCTTATCATGATTTGTGACTTGTGGGTACGGGCGGTTCGAGATTCGGAAGTGTTTAGGATGGTATAGGAACATTTAGTTCCTTAAGGTTGGCTTTTAAGGCCAAGTTTGACTTCGGTCAACATTTTGAGTAAACGACCTCAGAATTGAGTTTTGACGAATCCAGTAGCTTCGTATGATGATTTCAGACTTGTGAGTATGTCCGGAATGGGTTTTGGATGACCCGGGAGCGTATCGACGCCAAATATCAAAATAGAGTTTCCTTAAATTCAAAATTTGGTTTGGGACATGTTTTTGTGTTAACGAGGTCCTAACGAAATTTCGAGATTAGGAATAGTTCCGATATGTCATTCATGACTTGCCTGCAAAATTTGGTGTCATTCCGAGCAGTATAGGTCGGTTCGGCGCATTGAGACCGAATTCAAGAACTTAAAAATTCTTAAGTTTGATTCTAGGGGTTTTGAGGGGTGATTTTGATTTTTAGCATTGTTTTGGGTGTTCCGAAGGCTCGAGCGAGTCCGTAATATGATTTAGGACTTGTTGGTATAATTGCATGAGGGCTCGGGTGGGCCCAGGTGCCTCCCGGACACCAAACGAAGCCAAAAACTAGCAGCTTTAGCTACTGGTGCACCAGATCTGGTGTGACCGTAGGTGCGGTTGCCCAGGTCGCAGGTGCGATATCTCCCCTGCGGTCAAGGCTCCGCAGGTGCGACCCCCAGGGGAGCTGGTCCAAACTGCAGGTGCAGACCTCCTTCCGCAGGCGCGGACCCGCTGGTGCAGGACTTTCTCTGCAGGTGCGGGACTTCCTCCACAGGTGCGGCCCCAGGCCACTTCCGCAGGTGCGACCGTTGGCTCGCGGGTGCGAGACCGCAGGTGCGAGATCACTGAAGACAGTGATCTCATTTAATACCGGATTTGGCCATTTTTCACCATTTCTTCTCCTCCATTGGCGATTTTGAGGGCTTTCAAGAGGGTATTCGGCCTAGCTATTAAGAGGTAAGTAATTACCATTTAAATGTTAGATTAATGCACCAAAACTTAGGTAGATTAACATCGAATTAGTGGAAATCAAAGGGGTTAGAGTGAAAACCTAGGGTTGATGAACTTTAGGGAATTTCACCACTTCTCTACCATGAAATCATACAAAAACTGTATATTAATGATCCTTAGGCTATGGGTGAGTGTTTCCTTCGAGAATTTTCGGCATCCGAGCATGTGGGCCCGGGGGTGTATTTTGGGATTTCTTCAAGAATTGTGAATTTACTAAATAAGTAGGAGAATTTCCGTACTTTGAGCATGCATTGACATATTTATATATCATTTGACTAGTTTCGAGTCCTCGGGTGTAATGGTTGGAGTTTTGGGCGCGTTCTTGAGCCGGGAAGTAAATTCTACGCGAGGTGAGTCTCCTTTCAAACCTTGTAAGAGGGAATTGTCCCCATAGGTAAATGTAAAAGATGAAATTAACCATTATTTGCGGGGGCTACGCACTCGCAAAGTGACGAGAGTCCGTGCGTAGCTACTACTATGTTATGTCGGGTAGAATTTAGGATTTCACATGCATGCCTTTATCTGCCTTACCTGTACCTTTACATGTGCTTCTAGTAGCTTATTATCTTTGAAATTAATATGAGGATATTAGGAGTTTATGTGTAAGTTTAAGTGCTTAAATCTCTGATTTCAAGTATAAACCATGATAAATTCCTGAATTTCCTGATAATACTATGTATGTCTACGAGTTCCTGTGTCGCATGTACGATTCGTGAGCGGGGTAGCATTATATTTATGTCAACCGCGTCGCCTGATCGATTCACGAGCGGGGTAATAGATGCATCTATGGTTCGTGCCTCTCGACCCTCGGCAATGCACATTTATTTTTGCGTCGCTTCGGCCATACGCCTCGGCATTTTATATGCTATGTATTTGACTGAGAGTCTTATTGTTATTATAAAATAAATTGTTCTTTGTGGAAGGGGATTGGGACTCTATTGATACTATTATTTGACACTTGCAGGTAGATTGTAGTTCACATACTTAATATTCCATGTTTACTTGATTTCCATGACTGTTAATCCTGTCTAAATTTATTTAATTATACTAGTGCTAATGACCCTAGTGAGTAATACGTCTACCTCTCGTCACTACTTCTTCGAGTTTATACGGGACACTCACCGGGTACATATTTGTTTATATGTACTCATGCTACGCTTCTGCACTTAATTGTACAGGTCCTGAGGCTGGTGCATCTGGTTATCATACCGGAGCCCGTTCCTGAGAGTGTTACCTGGACTAGACTACACGGTGAGCTGCTCTGCCTGGCGTTCTTCAGCAGCACTGTGGAGCTTCTATTATTTCCTTGGATATTTCTGTCTACCCCCTTCCAGACAGTTGTACAATTATTTTGTTTATTTTGTATATTCCACTAGTCGCCTGTGGACTTGTGACACTAGGTATTGGCATACGTAGTTGGTTTTCCTAGTATTTTGCTATACTGTATATGTGTTGGCAAACGATCTTTTAAGTTTGATTTAATCAAGTCGCATCACTTAACTGCTTCCTTTAAATGATTTCCTAACTAAAATTTTGGCAAGTACTTAAATATCTAACTAAGTGAAGTGACATCGGTAGTGAATTAGTGTTGGCTTGCCTGACTCCAGTGTTGGGCGCCATCACGACCTGAGTAGGAATTTGGGTCGTGTCACCTTTTGTGATGACCAAAGGGGTCATTTTATGAATTTAGACCTAATTCTAGGATTATTAGCCATAAAAATAATAATTTTAATTACCTCGATTTGCGTGCGCAGTACGGGCATGAACCTGAAAGCTTTTATGTGAAATAATAATTTCTAGAGTTAGAATTTGGTTTTAGTTGACTTTGGTCAACATTTTTGGTAAACGGACCCGGATCCGTGTTCCGACTATCCCGGGAGGTCCGCAGTAAAATATGGGACTTGGGCGTATGCCCAAAATTGAATTCCGAGGTCCCTAGCCTTAGAAAACAATTTATGAAGAAAAATATTCTACTGGTTAATTCAAAAAATAAAGAAATGAAATAATATGTAAAATTGATGATATCGGGCCCGTATTTTGGTTTCGGAGCCTGGAACAAGTTTGTTATGATATTTGAGTCCTGTCTGTGAAATTTTATGAGAATCACAGTNCAACATAAAGAAGTGCAGGTGTAGCATCAGTACAACCGACCCCATGTACTGAGTAAGTGTCGAGCCTAACCTCGGCGAAGTAGTGACGAGGCTAGGACCAACACAACACATGTACCTGTACAATTATATATAATAGCAGGAAAAATGGCAATAGAAATAAGCAAGTAAGACAGATATGGGAAGAACATACTGGGGGGATAGGGTAACAGTATGCTAGCACAACAGTACAAGGTAATAAATGAAACGTAAAGACAAGGCA